>JFHB01000097.1:0-110599 GCA_000729835.1 Atkinsonella hypoxylon
TCTCTCTCTCTCTCTCTCTCTCTCTCTCTCTCTCTCTCTCTCTCTCTCTCTCTCTCTCTCTCTCTCTCTCTCTCTTCTGTTCTTTGCAGTTATATAGAAAAATTATACTGCTTTCTTCGTTTATGCGGTTCATTATTCAGAAGTTGGGATCGTGCCAGGAGCTCTGACAGTGTATTGTCACTCCCTACTCCCTAGTATCACGAACAAGCCGGCGCTCCCCTCAATTATCACATCAACACCACAGTCACCGCCGTCGACTCTGCGAAAAAGACCGTCACTTGCGAAAATGGCGCGGTCCTACCCTACGATATCCTGGTGCTAGCCACAGGATCTCATGCCTCAATACCACGACATACGCCAAATTTCGATGCCAAGGGCGTATTTGTCTATCGCACAATAAAAGACCTGAACAACTTGATAGCATTTACAGCGCAAAGGAAAGGCACGACAGGTTGCGTCGTTGGTGGAGGTCTGCTAGGTCTAGAGGCCGCCAAAGCCATGATGGACCTCGACAGTTTCGACAGAATCAGGTTGATTGAGCGCAATAGATGGGTATTGAGTCGACAGCTGGATCAAGAGGCCGGAAATATGGTTGTTCAGCAGGTACAAGAGCTTGGTCTCGACGTGCTTCTTAGTAAACGAGTCGGCAAGATACAAGTCGACGAGGACAACAGCGTCACGGGGGTGGTGTTTGAGGACGGCGAGGAGATTGCTTGCTCAACCTTGTGCTTTGCAATTGGCGTCACACCTCGAGACGAGCTGGCAAGAGTCTCTGGCATTGAGTGCGCACCGCGCGTCGGGGGCATCGTCGTCAAGGACGACCTGAGCACCAGCGTGCCTGACATATATGCCATTGGCGAATGTGCCAGTTGGAAAAGCCAAACCTTTGGCCTCATCGCCCCGGGAGTGGAAATGGCCGAAGTTTTGGCATTCAATCTCACACAAGCAAAACTGCACGCGCCTCGGGTCTTCAAGCGGCCCGATCTCAGCACCAAGCTGAAGCTCTTGGGCGTCAATGTGGCTAGTTTCGGGGACTTTTTTGCTGATAGAGACGGACCGAAGCATCTCCCGCCTCGCTATGCCAAGAAAACGACAAATGGTGCGAGCACCGCTCGTGCGGAGCAAACGGTCAAGACATTGACGTACAAAGATCCCTTTCTCAACATTTACAAGAAGTACATCTTCACCGCAGATGGCAAGTACCTCCTCGGCGGCATGATGATTGGCGATACAAGCGACTACATGAAAGTCGTGCCGCTCGTGAAGAACTTGAAGGAGCTCGATATGCCCCCGAGCCAGCTTATTCTCGGGGCCAAGAAGAATGGTGATGGCGACGAAGACGAAGACCTCCCCGGTGACACGCAGATATGTTCTTGCCACAACGTCACAAAAGCAGATGTTGTCAGCAAAGTCAAGGACGGATCCTGCAAAGACCTCGCCAGCATCAAGTCCTGCACAAAAGCAGGCACAGGCTGCGGAGGGTGCATGCCCCTCGTGACGACCATCTTCAACAAGACCATGGCGTCCATGGGCAACGAGGTGAAGAACTACCTCTGCTCGCACTTCAATTTCTCCCGCGCGGAGCTGTACCACATCATCATGGTCAAACAGCTCAAGACTCTGCCGGATGTGATGCGCGAGGCAGGCAACGACAAAGATAGCTCCGGTTGCGAAATGTGCAAGCCGGCCGTGGCGAGCATCTTTGCCTCATTGTGGAACAAGCACGTCATGTCCAAGACGACCCATGGCCTACAGGACACGAACGATAGGTACCTGGGCAACATTCAACGGAATGGCACATACTCTGTCGTTCCACGTATGCCTGGTGGTGAAATCACGCCCGATAAGCTTCTTGTCATCGGCGAGGTGGCCAAGCAGTATAACCTGTACACCAAGATCACGGGCGGACAGCGGATAGATCTCTTTGGCGCCAGAAAGCAGGATCTGATAGATATATGGAGCAAGCTCGTTGCAGCGGGCATGGAATCAGGTCACGCCTACGCCAAGTCCCTCCGCACCGTCAAGAGCTGCGTCGGCACGACGTGGTGTCGATTCGGCATCGGAGACAGCGTCGGTATGGCAGTGCGTCTGGAAGAGCGATACAAAAGCATACGGGCACCGCACAAGATCAAAGGTGGTGTAAGTGGCTGCGTTAGAGAATGCGCAGAAGCACAAAATAAAGAGTAAGTCCGGTCAGTTCGGGTGGGAAGGGGGTTAATTGTTTTTCCCTTGTTTCACTCCTCCGAATCTCGTTTTTCCCCCTCCCTCCCTTCCCTGCCAACTGCCTCTTTGCCGGCCATTACGAAGCAAAAGAGCTAACGCGTCAAAGCTTCGGTCTCATCGCCACGGAAAGGGGCTTCAACATCTTCGTCGCCGGCAATGGCGGCGCCAAACCCAAACATTCCGAGCTCCTAGCCAAGGACGTCCCTCCGGCAGACGTGGTGACGATCCTGGATCGCTACCTCATGTTCTACATCCGGACGGCGGACAAGCTTCAGCGCACAGCCCGCTGGCTGGAGTCCCTTCCGGGCGGAATAAAGTATCTTCAGGAGGTGATCCTGGAAGACAAGCTCGGCATCTGCGCCTCTCTAGAGACGCAAATGAAGGAGCTTGTGGCCAGCTACTTTGACGAATGGGCCGAAGCCATCAAGGATCCTGACATGGTCGCCCAGTTCAAGCAGTTCCAGAACACGCCCGACGGCCTGGAAACCATGGAGCTCGAGCAGGACCGCGGGCAGTCTCGCCCCGTATACTGGCCCAAGGAGTCCACCACAGACAAGTTCAATTCCATCCAGTGGTCGAGTACGACATGGGAGCCCGTCATCGACGCAGTCTACTTTGACGGCGCCGACCAGCTCCCAAATGGCATCTCGGCGACCATCAAGCGCGGGGACACCCAGCTCGCCGTCTGGCGCTTCCGCGGCAAATACTACGCCACGCAGCAAATGTGTCCACACAAACGAGCCTTCATTCTATCAGATGGCCTCATCGGCCACAACCCGAGTGGCAGTTGCCATGGCAATGGCCACGACAGCAGCACGACCGAAGCCGGAGGGTCCCCTACCTCGCCCTGGATCTCTTGCCCCCATCACAAACGCAACTTCGACCTGCAGAGCGGCTCGTGTAGCAACGACTCAGCGCTGTCCATCGCCACATTCAACGTGGAGCCCCGCGACGACAGCCTCATCTACATCAAACTCCCGCCTGTCACGGAACTCGATGCCGCCCTAGGCACATCGAAATGGAAGGTGAAGAAGGGAGAAAGCGGCGACTCGCCTTTTGCCGAGCTAGACAGGAAGACCCAGCCCGTGGGCCGGAAAGCCAGAAAAGTCAACGGCATCAAGCCCATGGCCAATGCGAATCGTTCAGTCCTTACCACACCAAGTGGAACACACGCTTCGGCTTCTACGCGGACGATGCCTGTCGCTGCCGGAGGTGGCTGCGGGAGTGCACCAGATTGGTAAACAAGAGGCAATTAAAATTTTTTTAAAAAAAAAAAAAAAAAAAACCGAGGACGAGCATCCAGGTTTTGTTTGTTTCCCCTTTACTCCCGTGTGGTACGGGGTGGATAAACCGGGTAATTTGGAGAAATGAGCAGCGGTTGCGAATATGATGGCCTTGGCACTCTCCTCCTTTTCCACACTGGTATCAAACTCTTTCGAGATACACTGGCGTGCCCTCATCCAACGTCCGGATCTTGTAAAACGCAGGCACGTCCGTCTGCCTTTGGCAGTGGTGACACTTTCAAGCGAGCGAGCGGGCTGGGCACACGTGGATAAGCCAACTTCCATTCCATGTAGCGGAATATAATATACTGTCTGCAAGACAACCTCGCTGTCCTTGGATTCCTGACCTGTAGGCATGTGTATTGCTTGTATCGGCAGTGCATGGGAGAGCGGCCTGTCTGCGGTCACATCACCGTCAGCGTCACCTTCGCTGTCGCTGTCAATGGAATGAATTGCGCCAGGGGAAAGTACATGTCATGCACATCACGGCAGGGATGCAACATCACTTCCGGTTGACCAATGTTTCTTCTTCCTGATCCAGCACGCAGAGCAGGGATGGACGAAAAAGACAAGGGGTTGTTCTTTGGATAGACAGGATTGACAGGATTGACTAGGATTGTGATAGATATGATGCGCTACCCAAGTACTGAATCTGCCCGGAATTGACACTAATGACATGTACTCTCGTCTTTTCATGACCCAGACATCTTGACACCATAGACGTCCACCTGGGCTGCACCTTGGTAGAGAAAAAAAAAAAAAATTTGGGCCGGCTGTTACTCACAATTCTAGACGTTGCACTGGCCAATTTTTTTTCTTTACCTGGGTATATGACCCATTAGCATGAAAGCTTGTATCTTTCCCAGATTTCCCCAAGTTCCATAATCGTTGCACAAGTGCAAAAGAAAAGGGAATAATGATTCGTCAACTCGTGATACCCTCGGCCGCTACAAATGGAAAGTTACATGTATAGTTGTACAAATTCTCCGAGATAAAGCTAGAAAAGTCAAGTATGAAGCGGATTTACCCAGGGGAGTATCTATATGCAAGCCATGCCACCGTGACCAAAACAATAAGAAATGCCGTAGGGAGAAGAGGAAGGAAGGAGGAGGAGGAGGAGGAGGAGGAGGATGAAGAGGTCAAGAGGTCTGCTATTCCAATTAGGAAACCCAGAGAAAGAAAAGATAGGAGGAAGGAAAAAGACGCTGCACTCTAGTAAGAGGCAGAGGCAAAGGCAAAGGCAAGAAAAGGAAAGAAGAAGAGAGAGCTACCTAAACCGTGTGATTACTCCTGAGTAGCTTCGTCCTCACTCATACTGCCATATCCAGTGTCTATTTCCATGCCAACCAGGCTTTTGGTAATGCCCAGACATCTTTCCACAACTTTATGCCGTAGCTCAGAAGCAACACCGCACCTGGGGGCGCCCTGACCCCCAATCCATAGCCGCAGAGTTGCTGCAAGGCTTTCCACCACGGATTCAACTTTTGGAACCGGTTTCTCGTATAACAGTAAGTTTTCCATAAGCACCATCACAGACGTGAAACCGAGCAAAGACATGGAAGAGGTATTCTCGGGTCGCACGATATTGTAAATAGCATCCACCTTTTGTAAGGTTGTACCAGGATTTTGCTTCACGTGATTGATGTGTGCGATGGCCATGGCACATCTCAATGCAGTAGACAAGTCTTGAGAGAAGTCGTCAAACCCATGCCCAACAGCAAGATTTGATCTGGTAAACGGACTGGTGATTCGGTCAGATTTAAGTATCTTGAGCGCTGCGGCGATATTGGCTCCCTGGGACTGCTTCATAAGAACGGCGCGAGCTAGAATGGCCCGTATCTGAGCGTAGGAACCGATAGGCGAGACCTTGATGGCAACCTCGAGGTCTTCGGCGGGATCTCTCGTTGGCTGTGCCTCCGTATCCAAGGTTTCTGTGAGAACATGATGCAGAATTTGTGTGGAAAACCAAGCAGCCACTGCATCCAGAGGAGAGCAAATGGCCACATCATCAACCACGTTGTCCATTCCATCAATTGGCGAAGACACATTGTGTGTTATCTCCGTATTGAATGACAAATTATGTGCACGCTGGACGACTTCGGGGTTGAGAACATCGTCACAGTCCTGTTCAACTAAAGTAACAAGATGTTCAGGCAATTCATCGTCATGTTGTATTGAAGAGCCCCGACGTAGTTGGACGAGTAGTTGATTTAATTGGCGAGCTTTGTTCCATCGTGATCTAGCCATCTTGGCTGCAATAGCGTTCGCCCAAGATTGCAATAGTTTGCTGCGAGTCAAATGCCAGAGTAGGACACGAATGTGAAGGGCCTTTAGCATGAGACGGATGGGAGTATCGGGTAATGTGCCAGACGCCAGTAGGGTTAAAATCAAACGGCTCGTACAAATGTTCACATCTCCGCCAGCGAGTTGTGAATCCAGTGCGATTGACCAGGCCTTGACTCGCGCTGCCTCTTGTTCCTGCGTAAATCCAGTGAGCGTCTGGAAGCTGTGGGTGCCAATAGCATTGCGTAAACTGAGCTTCATCGTTTTCAAGATCAGAGCTGCTGCTTCCAAGAAGAAGTTGTGTCGAGGAACCCAGACCGTCTGGATAGCTGTAAGCCAGGCTTGCCGACGTACGTGGATAGGTGATGCCAAAGACGGGGCTTTTCGCAATATGGCAGCTTGTGTGTCCTTGTCTTTGGGCTCGGGAGTTGCGAACAAGGATGGCACAAATATCCACAAGATGGTCCCCAACAACAGTAAGCCTTTAAGTGAAGAAAGCGCGCGATAGCCCATGATGTGAACGTCAAGACTTGACGCTGCATGACTTAACAGACGCACGGGGATCGCAAGTAGTCCACGGCCCTGGGACTGCTCATTGCTCGTTTCCGACTCTCGCATTGCTTCGATGAACATGAGGCCAGCAAGGGAACCCACCATGAGTTTACCAAAATACGAATTTCCTTGCATCCAACCATTTTGTTGACCCTGTTGCAGTTGCTGAATCTGTTGCTGCCGAACCAGCGCTGGATTGGCGCCACGGAAGCTTTGCTGCGGTAGCGGATATGGTTGGCCAACAACCATTTGGGCCGAGAGAATTCGTTTCATATCGTCAGGTACCTGAATCATACCGGCAGAAGCCGGAGTGTTGTGAGGCTGTGGAGTTGGTAATGGTGAATTATTGAACTGTTGCGCGTTTTCTTGGGTGTATTGTATGGGAGTAGGAGGATGTTGCATAGGGCTGATCGATCCGTTCATAGCACCGGCCATGAACAGTTTTTCAAAAGCGCCAATTCGGACTTGCATTGCTCCCATTTCCTCCAACAACCGATTATTCCTTTTTTCAAGGTGGCGAATATACTCGGTGGCTTTACTTAGAACCTGTCAAATAGGATCCGAGTCAGTAGCCCGCTTGGAATGCGAAAATATCGTATATTGATAGAACGGAGAGTACTTTGCGCATGAATGAGGAGGGCAGGCGAGACATTTCCATCAGAGTCAACATACCGTGGCCTTGTTCAATTTGTGAGCCGGAGTCAGACCGTGCAGCTCTTCTCGGTCTTCCGTAGTATCTTCTCCTCGGGCACTCTTGGACATGATACGTAGACTTGGAACACTGTCACGAAGAGCAGCAATCTTGTCATTGATGTTAGTTCGATACCGTTTCTCAATCATGTTATGAGCTGTCTTCTTGACTGGTTTATCATCATCGTCGACATCGTCATCGTCTTCTGGTTCCGATGAGACTTTTCGCTTCCGATTATCCTTCTTGGCCGATTCAGGCTGATCTGGTGATGCTAGGATGGCGCATCTGGAGTCACTCTTTGTTGATTCGGGACTCGAAGCACTCTTTGGCGAATTATACTGAAGATGAGCAGGCATGGCAATACTTCTCAATTCCTGCTGCATCGCCGGCGACATAGTCGTGGAACGGGATTGTTTGATATCCAGAGGTCCAGGCCTCGCGGCTCCGAAAATGGCATTTGAATTTACATCGGCTGGAGTGAAGCTGTCAAAACTGAAGGATCCGTCTTCGGATCGGTCAAGGAGCGGCAAGGGCCAGGCAGTAGCTGTGGCGCTAGGCTGTGCGGATGGCGCAGTTGAAGTGCCTGTATTGTTGTCGTCGTAAGCTGGGGAGGTCTGGAAGTCCCAGGTTGTGGTTGATGGAGGGTAAAATTGCTGGGAAGCAACATTGGCTTGTGCCTGTATAGGGTCTGCGGATGCATTGGTCACGGCACTGGGGTCGTCCATGAAGCCAAACGTCGGATCATTGAACCGGTAGCGGTCTGCAACGCCGTCCTCGGCCATTGCGTCAGTGGACGTGCTGACCAGCTCTGTCCTGGTGCGCCCAGGCCCTGGGGAGTTTGTCTGTTGTGTGAATATCTGGCGTTGTCAGAGGCGTATTCGACGGCAAACGGCTCAGCAAGGTCAGGACACTGGGTGTGGGCCGAAGCGTGTCCGTACACGAAGACCAAGCCGAAGGTGTGGAAGCAGGAAGCGACGAGGTGGTGCCGGTAGTGCAGCTGGTGCAGATAGATGTGGTGTACTGGTGAAAATCGAATGACGAGGGCTGACAATCGTTCGACTTCTTGCGATCGACAGGGTTCGACAGGTCGGGACTAGTGAACTAGTGAGGGCCCCTGCAGTTGCCGAAAAGCCTGCTGGTGAGAGTCGTAGATGAATCCGACAACGTGTAGGAGGCAAAAAATATAATTACGAATGGCAGTCCAAGAGGAAGGAGGGAGCAGGAGGGAGCAGGAGGGAGCAGGAGCGATAGCAAAGCAAGAGAAGGTCGGAGGATAATATTGGTTGACTGTCTGTGTCAGTCAGAGCCGTCCTGTGGTGCAGCCCTCCTTTCCTGGTCAGAGATTTCTGACAATTCCTCCGCAGTACGTGTGAAACCAGATGGCACTGCGTCTTTCCGCAGTGTGCTCACAGCCTAACTACCTACCTACCTACCTAGGTAGCGCGAACTGGGAGCAGTCTTTGCTGTAAGTACCTACCAGACATGTTTTTGCTTTTGAGTGCGCGAAACACCACGAATCAATTCCCCAGGAGGCACCTAGGCACCTAGTGGACCAATCAGTACTAGCGGGGTTGATAGGTACTTCAATCCACGTGGGAACCTCACTTAAGTACAACTCCCGGCAATTGCTAGATGTACAAAGAGCTACATCGCAGAAAGACGAAAAGTGTCTGCACCTGCCAGCCGTTTTCAGCAGCAGTGTTGATGGATGAGCATCATGTGAGCTCTAGATTGAAGACTTACTTAAGGAGGACACTGTCATGATCTTCACTTAGGTACCCATGTAGGTACCTGGGCATCGCGAGAATATTATTTGAGGAACGCCACCAAACGCGTCCAGAGCTAGCAGGTAGCTATTGTAGCTGTTTAGAGGTACCGACGAGGTAACGGAGTAGGAGTGGGTCACGTACACCTACCTAGGTACCTAGGTACGTCAAGTCGCATGCGTCGGGAAGTCCATACCTACTGTAGAAAGAAAAAACTTTCGCGAGACAGAATTACGGCACTGCACTGTTCTTCGGACTGTCTGATAGCCATGGTTAAGTTGGAAGACCGAGGAGAGACGGTAAGCCAATAAGAACCGTTAAAGTACTGCACCTAGAAGAAACCAGACATTATTTTTTGCGATTAGTAACTAGGTACCTAGGTATTGTGGTAAATGTGCCGTTAACGGTCTGAGCTACAAAGAACAGGGAAGTGGGGCAGCTACATCTCTGGAGAGCCTTGGTGTCTCCAGTGGAGATAAGGTACCTGCCACCACACACCAAGCTGATTTCTTGTAGTGGTGAAGGGAAACCGAACATCAACATAAGTGGGGCGTAGCACGAGTATAAATTAATTCTAGCTCTCTTGTCATTAAATGATGAACTAAAAAGTGTCTCACTCTATACTCTGCTATCCGCATGCACACATGCCTAGGTACCTACCTAAGTCGGTGTAATGAAAGATTAATTCTAGACGTTTACCTCTGTTCTATTATCTCTGAGAGACAAATACTTGCTGCTCCATGATTCCAAATGCATTGCTACATATATGCGTGCGTACTCGTACAGATAGCTGAAATATTTTCGGTCTAGCTTCTTTTTGTATAATTAATCAAAATACTAACTATATGACCTAGACTAAGTCTATAAGAAAACCTCCGATTGGCTGAAATTGCCCCTATAAAGTAGATTTATAAGACCGGTTAGGGGTTAGACCGTAAACCCACAAATATGTAATTAAAGCTAATGCATTAATTGCAGCTGTTACGGAATAGAGAGTAGTTAGTTAACTACCTAGTAGCTGTATAACGGCGGGGCTTGTATCTTTGCGGACCGACTACAAGTCCGGCTCCATGCAGCCAGTCAGCAGGGTGGACCTGCGCCCGTGCAGTCAGAGGCGCGCACACCTCGCACGCATAGTACACTTTAGAAATAAAGCGGCAAACTCGCAAGTTGGAGCGATTCAAACTGAATTGCAAGCAATCAATTTGGTTCATAGTTTTAGTGCCTCGAGGGCGTGCCACGCCGGGGGAGGGCTAGCAAAAGTCTGACTAGTCTGAAATCAGCTAGTAGAAGGCACATTCGCCCACTTGTCACCAGAACAAATTCCTTACAATGCAAGCATTTTGATTGGGTTAATTTAGTGGGTTGGTATGCGAGTGTAGCCTTATGGCTACACTGTCGTATCAACAAGGATTACAGGCCAATTAAAACATCGGAGCAAAAGGGACCTTCTTACCCTATACTAATTCAATCTATAATAGAAGTTCCAATAACTGCTAGTTATGAAGAGCTACATCGCACGTCCTATAACTCCACCTCTTTTAATAAGGACCTAAGGTCACTCGAGGTCACTCCACAGATAAAAATGGGTCGGTACGAAAGTGTAGCCTTCTCGGCATTAAAGAGATATGCCCGTCCATGACACATGTGCTATTGGTACGTCCTGCACTACCGTGTGCCCCACTATAATAATACTATTAAGACTACATGTAACTATTCCGTAGCCAAGCCAGACTGGGAACGTGGTTAATTGGGTATGCTAGTCATTTCTTTGCTCTACTAACAAACATGGAACCAACTTGGCAAGTCTTGTCTAGTCTTTATTTTGGACTTATTTTGACGGATTGCCCTTCTCTACGCATACGAGGCTGAATCAGCTCGAATCTTCCATGGCCTTGGTTGTCCAAAGCGTGGCCATGGAAGGATTCCGTTATGTTTCGACAAAGTGCGCGGTAGCAACATAGACTAGCTATCTACAGAGCTTTCAAAATTATACTACCAACGGTGAGATCTTCACTGCGCTATTTATGCCGACGATGAGGGAGATGAAAAATATAGCTTCTGCTTGGTAGCAGCATGATGCTCTCAGCAACCAGAACTGGCAGTTAACCTACCTATAAGCTCAAGGTCTATCTGGTACTAATTTGAAGCTATTTAACTTGACGATTGAAAGAAACTTCAGACACAGACCCTGGTAAGCTGTGTCTATATGCTCGCTTTTATGAAAAAAAAACCCACTACATATCCTAGTCCAGGCCCTATAGGACGTTATAGAATGCGGATAATGCCTTTGACACCGATGCCCTAGGGCCTTTGCAGGAAAAGTTTTTATGTCGTCTAATGATCCGATCCCAGTTGGACTTGCAGAGACAAATGCCTTTCATAAAGCGACAAACCCACAAGCAGGATGACTTACATCCCGTTTTCAAATGTCGAGGCTCATCTTTTCGGATTTATGGCACGGCGTTCAGTATACTATCTAGTCCCACAGCATTTTATACAAACATTTATCGCCCGGTACAGGGGTCTAACCGAGCATTTACTCGAGGCGTGCCCACGTCGCAATCTTTGCGGCAATTCCATCTCGGCAGACTATACTGAAAACGTCAAGACCTGTGACTGCCGAGCCGTAATAAGCCGACCCCAACCAGAAATTCGGGCGACTGCCCCTACACCCATGATTTCAAAAGAAGTGGATTCAGAGATAAGCGGCATTAACCCTAAGTTGATGGCTGGTACGGAAAGTCGCCGAGACTGTCGGAGCATTCACGCCGCATGTGACTCATATAAGAAACGCCCGCTCTTGCGTGTGGGCAAACGGAACGTGAAATATGGGTATGTGAATATACAGCCCGTCTGATAATGTTTTCTCCATTTAGCCGAAGGGTGTTATTTAGGTAGGATTGAGCACGCTACGGAGCAGTCGACTGGTGAATTTGCCAATAGGGTGATTTACGCACGGCACGCTGAGCTTGTGTTGGCAAGATGGCATGTAACCCCCTGGGCCATGTATGTCAAAATTGCGTCAACTCCCAAGGTTAACACGAACACGGAGTGAGCACAAACACTTGATTCCATGGCAATCTTTTCTCGAGCGCATAAAGACATGACGGTTGCGGAACACAATTCTTTCCCACGATCTCTTGTGCCTGCCTCGAGCAATCTCTCTCCATACCAGCTTTCCTTCCAGCGAAGTCTTTCCACGAACTCAAGTAGTGGTAGTGGTAGTAGGAACTCGTACGCCTCGTCACGGTCCTTCATCAGGCACAGTGTCGCAAAATGCTGCACCAGCTTCAACAGCCTCTTAATCCACTGCTTTCTCTGCGCCTATGATGCTGTGATTCGGCCGGCATGAGGGACTTGTATCAGGTTCTCTGCCGATGTAAAGAGTTGAGCCCGTTCCCAAGGGATGAACGCTCTCAGACGAAGCTCAGCTTTAATAACAACTCGGTGGCTCATAAGTGCCTAACTTTGGAGCACATGTATCGTATCGTACAGTATCTTCGTTAGGTTTGTTTCCGGGTCGTACAAGCTTGTCATCAGTCATGCCTTGGGATCTTGCCAGTTCTGCCATAGTGCCCGATTCTAGATGGACCATCGAGGATGATAGATATCCCGTTGGCATAGACACCAGACACCATTGGCACTCTCGGTGATAGCTCCTAGCAACATCTGCTAAATTTCCCAAAATCCTCTGGCACTTCTGTGGTAAATCAACTCCATTCAAGTAATCTGCATGCTGGAATCACACTTCGTGCCTGCCGGGCCAAACAGAAGGCAGCCAGACTTCACTAAGGAAACAGCACAAAGGCGCCATAATTTCCACACATGCTGCATTATCCCGACAAACCTACTACACAGATAATCAGCCCTCTTTCCAATATACCCATAGAGTAAACTGCCACCAAATTCATATAAACAGCCCAATTCACTTACAAACTTAAAATGCGTGTAGCCCTTTCTAAACAGGAAACGCAATCAAGCGCAGCGGATAAACTCGAAAGACCATGGTTCGGAATTTGATTGAGAATGGTGGGTCTCATGGCAATCACACGGCTGGGCAGTGATATTTGGTTTCGCTTCAAAAGCGCATAATGGAAGCCGGGACTTGTGGAACACGGCTGTCTTTTCAAAGACCAACAAAAGGACTGAGCCTACACGAATGTTGGAACTCTAAATTAAGCCAACTTTGGTGACATGCTAACGCTAACATTCACGCAGCGTGGGTGAACCGCCAAGAGAGGGCAACAGACTTTAACAGATACAGCACGGTGGCCTTAGACAATTGAAGAATGCTAAAAATAAAAGATCAAAGGTAATTCATTGTCGACGTCGACCTTCTGATCAACAGTGGTCGGAACAATTTGCCGGTCTGGTTTGTGTCAATCGCGTATTGCCAGTACCTGAGCAACGTCCCAGATACAAATTTAACTATTTGGTCTCGCACATGGTATTCTATGGTCATTGGAAAAGATGTTGGCTAAGATGTCGTAAGGAAAAAGAGGCAGTCAAGTCCAGTTAACGGCCACAATAAACGGCTCTGCGGAAACACAAGTCGCTCATGGTTCGTTTTTGAGTGTAAATCGCTCATTCTAGATTGTATGTAGATTTACCACATCTCGTCTGAACCTTTAACCATTTCGAGAGTGGGGGTCTTTGGCACCATTTTTCTCATTCTTTTCCGGTCCGCTTTCGTAACTAGAGACGGGGTGATAGGGATGACGGGAGTGAATGGTTGGTATGGAGAGTAAGGCACCGCGCCGGCCGTCATTGGTGTTCGGCCAGTTGTTGGCGAAAAAGGTCCTTGACGCTCAAAGACAGTCCTCTTGGTGGTCTGCGAAATGGCCGAGGGTGAGCTCAAAGCAGGCTCATAAGCTCTCAATGGAAGGTTACCACCGGTTCGCACCGCTGAGGGAGGGCTGGCTCTAGAGAATGTAGCACCAGGCTTTGGCGAAGAAGGCAGAGACGGAAACCCCGTGCCTGATTTTCGTGGTGAAGGTAGTCCCATAAGAGGCGTCTGTGAATGTTCCGAAGTGGCAGATACGGGATGAGCTTCTAAGCCTGCTTGAGATGCTTTCGAAGGACCCAACTGCTTGTTGATACGCTCATCGATGCTCTGGATGCTCTCGGGTGACATAGTCGGGGTTGGGGGAGTGCCACTGCTCCCAACCTGGGCGCCAAACGGAGTCTGATCAGTTGGAACCGGTGGCGGAGGTGGGGGAGCATATTTTCTAGGAGGAATTGCACTCATTTCTTGTGCTTCGTGCCTAGGAAAAGTTCCCGACTGTGGGGTCATGATGGGCGCGGAAATGTTCATCCCTTTTATTTGCTTCTTACGTGGTGAGCGAAGCGACGCGAAGAAGGACGACGTTCTGGATTGAGTCTTGTCCTCGTGTGCAACACTCAGGTTGAGGTTGGCTGGCTTTGATCTATCCTTTTTAAGAGATATGACCGACTTATTTGAGCTCGAGGTGCGCTGGCTGGGCCCGGGAATGACTGGCGTGTCTAATATGATCCCACGATGCTTTGCCTCCTCTTGCTCCATGACATGCTTGTACATCTCCTCTAACTGTGATTGAGCCATCTCTCTATCTGCAGTCACAACTGATTGATCAACTAACGGGTCAACTCCTGGAACGTTGCAAGTCGAAGTTGGCGAAGGGTGAATATAGGGGGCGTGAGGAGGGAGCGGCTGCTCGTTGAACTTAGTTCTTAGCGGTGAAGGATATGAGAAATTTGGAACTGATTCTCTTGGTGGGTCGACGACTAGAAAGGGATTGTAACCGTCTATGGGCGAGTCGTTGCTGAACAGCCCCTTGGGAGCTTGGAAAGCGATATCGTCGTTTCCCAGCTGGATATGTTCTCGCCTCTTGTTTGCGAGCGAAAGCAGAATGATGGCGACTAGCACCAAGGAAACGCCGTAAGCCGCAACAATACTGCCGATCTGAGCTGGCAGATATTTTGTGTCTCTCAGAGCATCGGCTGAGAATGCTGGACCGTCATGCGGGCTCAATGCAGAACTCCAATGTATACCAATAGGATTGTTGTTCCGTTTGTTTCTGTCAAAATGGGGATCTGGGCCAGTCGGGCCTGAATAAACAAGTGATGAAAAGAGCTCAAGGGTCAGGAATGTCAGTGAGAAGAATATTTGAGAGTGCCTTGGTGGCATCATGGAGGAGAAGGTGAGCCCTTTATGGCGGTGACCGCTAGGTGATATGACCTCCTAGAGGTTGTCGACGAAACATGGTCTGAAGGAAAAGTGACAAGGACGGGGAGTGGGTGTGAGAGAATAGGCATCGTTCCGGTATATACCATTCAAGCGACTGCTGAAGTTCGGCGGTGTATCGAGGGTTAGCGCTGCCAGGCGAAAAGGCGCGCAGGTTTGCCGATCTGGGTGGTGCAGCAGCCATGTCCCGGCTGTGGTGCGACTTGTACCTGGCCATCCAGAATGGCTGCTGGACGCAAAAGCTGTTCTGCTGATGGGACGTGCTGGATAGTGCAGAGTGGTACGGGAGGCTTGAGCAACTTGATGTGCTCTGGTTGGATGTGAGGTCGTGATGACCAGGATGCTAAGCGCCGAGCTCGAGGTGATGAGCAGCTGGAGTGCATGATTGGCTGAAATGACATCGAGAGGGGAGAGAGGGGAGGCAAATCCAGCCCCCGCTTTTTATAATATCACACGTGAGTGGCAGGATCGAAGTATTCAATATTCGTAGGAATACGGGAAAGAGGAAGTTGTACGGAGTACATGCCGTTGGCGAGGAGAACGAGACTCAGTATTATCATGGCCAAACTACGGAATATCTAAAATAGACAACTGATTGATGATTTGGTTAGGTCAATGCATACTCTCGAAGTGAGCCACGAATGGATGAGGACCGAGCAAAAACGGGTCTGGTTGTAACTAATTACAACGAAGACACGGTGGTTTGCGAGCTAGACAGCAACCCACGATCTGACAAAGCCCATCACAAACATCCCGCTAGAATTGATGTTTATAGATTGCAAAAAGGTCAATTGACATCTTGTATAATCCTGTAGGCTGTAGTTACCATCATCTTGGACCGCTGCTATCTGGAGCCCGTCTTTAAGCATATGGCCTAGTTCTATGAAGCGCATCACATGACCACGCGGTTGAAAGGCGTCGTGTCGAACGACAAATGCCACTTACTCACACATATCACCGAACAAGTAAAGCAGTGCGAGAGCAACTTCTGTTTGTCGACGTCCGTCGAATTTCTGCTTCTAATCAATTTGCTGAGCCACAGTCCTGCCTCGATTGTGCCAATGCGCGTCTGCCCATACTCGCGTTCTTACTAACGCGTCAACGTGCTACGATGGCCGCTGCAGACCCAAATCCCATTCTACAGTCATTAAACAGGGCGCAACGTCGCGCTGTGACATCTACTGCGCCCACAGTAGCCATCTTGGCTGGCCCAGGAAGTGGTAAGACACATACGCTGACGTCTCGTGTCGTATGGCTGATCCAACAAGCGGGTTATCAGCCCGCTGATGTGATTGTCGCGACCTTCACAGTCAAGGCGGCCAGGGAGATGAAGGAGCGCATTGGCAAACAACTAGGCGAAGCATATGAAAAAAAAATTGTCTTGGGGACCTTCCACTCCATAGCCCGTAGATACCTTGCGACCTACGGCAAACGAATTGGGCTAGATCCGAGATTTGCGATTGCAGATGACGCAGATTCTCGTGCAATTATCCAGAGAATCATTAAACGTCTCGGCTTACAGATCGAGCCATCACATGCAAAGGCCTGGATCAGCAAGAAAAAGTCTACAGGAATGACGCCAGTGCCGAAACACGGGAAGCGACAGGACCACCCATCACTCAACGTCTGCTACAAGGAGTACCAAGAACATCTCTCCCGAGCTAATCTGCTGGACTATGACGATTTGTTGGTTCGATGCGTTGAACTCCTAAAAGGCCACCCTTCGTGTGTTTCCAACGTGCAGGCCGTGTTGATAGACGAATATCAGGACACCAATGGCATCCAATATGACCTGATGAAGCTCTTTGCCCAGGCACGACAAAGGATTACAATTGTGGGAGATCCTGATCAGAGCATTTACGGCTGGCGATCCGCAGAAATCAAGAACCTTTATCGGCTCCTTCGAGACTATCCAGATACAGACGAAATATCCCTCGAAGAGAATTATCGCTCATCTCAACTTATACTCGATTCATCATTGCAGGTTATCCAACAAGATGCTAAACGATACAAAAAGGTTCTTTTGCCGGTCCATACTAAGGGTACAAAGCCGGTTTTGAGAAAACTAAGGAGTTCATCGACGGAGGGAGAATGGATCGTGTCCGAAGTAAGGAGAGTAACGTCCATGTTTGGAGGCGCACTAAAGAATGAGGATGTGGCGATTCTTCTACGGTCAGCATCATTATCTCGGCACATAGAATCAGCTTTGGGGAAGGCGGGCATCTCATATCGTATGATTGGCGGACATAAGTTCTACGAACGCAGAGAAATTAAAATCCTGCTTGACTATCTACGAGTGGTATATCAGCCGGACAATAACGATGCCGTTGCGAGAATAATCAATATACCGAGGCGAGGCATTGGGGAAGCAACAATCAAGTCACTTCTTGAGGAAGCAGAGGAATCAAAACTTAGCCTATGGACTCTACTGTGGAGGCATTGTCGTGGTGGCCGGCAAGCCACAACGAAAATTCGTCCGAACATGGAGCAGAAACTCAACACAGAACTGCTGAAGATCATCTCGACGTTGCATGAGAAAACAAAGCAGATTGGAGATGAAGGCTTGCTGTTCACATTGGTAGATTTGATTGAACAACTTGTAAACCAGCTGAACTTCAAAATGTATCTGCAGACGGAACACCAGGAAGATCACGAGCAACGCTGGGCTAATGTGCAAGAACTTTTCAATTTGGCTGGAGATTTTATGCGTGACTTTGGCAAAGCTGACGAGGATGAGCTGCCGGAAATCGATAATGTCGAACAGACAAAAGAGGACGATATGCTTGGTAGGTTTTTAGCAAACGTGGCTCTAGCTTCGGACGTACAATCGGACGACAAGCTGCAGGACAAAACATCTCAAGTTACAATATCAACTATTCATGCAGCCAAAGGTTTGGAGTGGCCAGTTGTATTCATACCTTCTGTTTATGCAGGCTCGATACCACACTCCCGGTCAGATGACCTGGATGAGGAGAGACGATTGCTCTATGTGGCGATGACCCGCGCCAAGGCGCTGCTATATCTCAGTTGCCCGATGTATGGGTCTCAAGGGTTCAGCAACAAGGTTGAGCTTTCGCCATTTATAACTTCTTTTGAAGCATCATTCGATCAGAAGGGGCCGTCTTTTGACCGCGCAGTTGTCGAGAGCTTAGGAAAGATTCTAAGCGTGACCGTCCCATCCGAGAAGACGATATTCGACCAGCTCCCTCCAATGTTTTGTCTTGAAGATGACCAGTTCCCGCTTGATCCATTCAGTTGGAAGGAGGCTGATCCGCTTGATCCTGAAGAGGACGGACATCATGCCAGACCACCGAAGAGGCAAAAGACCAAGTACACTTTAGGGCCTACCAACGTCTCGGAAGGGGGACAATGGAAGCCGGACTATGCAATTACCATGAATCAGAGCGATGGCTTTACTATGTCATCACTGCCTGGGTTTGTCACTGCAGGAGCTCATCAGACGGCGCTTGCGGTGTCGGGAGTAAAGGCCATGTCAACATCCTGTACCAAGAAGACGGAATCTAAACGAAGAACAGCGGTAACCACCAAAAGGCGACCAGATCAGCGAAGTCTTTTGGGATTTATAGCAGCAGAGCCTAAGATCCTAGCTACAACAATGGAAGGTAAACCCAAGCCATTAGACTGCTCCATGGCACGGTATCAGCCTGCTACGTGGGAGGCAGCTCGTAATACGACACTGCAACCCGACGTGAGTACCGAACCCAAGCCAGCGATTGACCCCCAATTCACGAAACACAAAATCGGGGGACCAAAGCCGATGTCACGAATCGGTGTTGGCAGATCAGTTGTGGACGAACCAACAAACAAACAATATGCCTGCTTTTCGAGCTCTCCAACGAGGGAGATGTCCACTGAGCAGTCAGACAACTTACCGCCGGCCACAGAAGGTGTGTCTCACGTAGCAGCCACAAGTTTCCATTCTACGACCTTTGCGGCAGTAAAGCCTATCAGGGGTGTAAGGCGGCCAGTTGGTCTGGGCCCACCCCCATCAATGGATCGGCTACGGAAGCCATTCAAGCCTCTGACGATCAATCGTCCGCAGGGTCAAATACGAAAGCCATGAACTTGGAGTACGCTCGGAAGACAGCAAGTGGGCAGCTCGGAAGAGATCGGATCATCTTGTGGGACGAAGCAACTCGAGGGGCAAGCTTGTTAGTGTTAGTGTCATGAAGCAACCATGAGTGTCCCCGTCTAGATGCAAAAGGGGGGTTTCCGTAACTGGTAAAGCCACCTTTGCACCGATGCGTTTCGTGGGAGTTTTCTCCGTGTAAAGTTCCAGGAGACATGTACATGATGGAAATATATTCATAAAGAAATCTCATGGTCATATAGCTTGTGGAATCACGAGTACCATCAACATCACCAAGGCCTTATTTCAACCAGTCTACTAGATCAAGCAACCCCGTACTCATCCCTTACCTCATCACAACCAATTTCACACAAAGTCAGATCAAACAACAATAATGACACATGATTTCCGCTCTCACCGCCCATAGTATCGCCCTCATAGCCCGGAATACCGTCTCTCGTCTCTGTGCTGCAGTGTACTCTTACCGCTGCTGTAAATACCCCCACCCCCGGCGGCTTAGAACTAGCTCGCCGTGGGCCTGGCGAGACCTTTAACACCTAGCTTGATGCATGGCCATCCACGGAGTAGGTATCAGCTGCTTGGTCGATGATTATTTTGCATACAATTCCTTCCTGGTGTTCTGGGACTTGGAAGAAGAGGGGGAATAGGGCTTAGGTGCCCTCGTTGGATTAAGGGTGTGCGTACACAGCGCTGCTCGGGATGGCCACAGGAAGAATGGGATATAGAGTGTAAAGCTTTCGCCAATTTTGCTTTTCATTGTGCTCTAGAGGCCCATGGTGCCTGGTTTATGAGTGATGGTTGGTGTGAGCAGCGTTGCAAGTAGATTTTTATAATCTCACAAAGCGTCACGACATCTCATCATTCACTCCCTTTGATGTGTATATATATACCTACCTACCTGGTAACTTTGACACACATGGAAGTTTCTTCTTGGCAAGGATTGATGCATTGATGTATTTCCCACGGATTCGGAAGGAACCTTAATCTCGGAAGCTGGTGTAGCTTCCGCAAACGAACAAGGACCCTGAGTTTGCTGAGCTGCTGGCTCCACTCACTAGTCCGGGTTTATAGTGGCAATACGGTCCATGTACGGAATACTGTAACTACCAACCTACTCCGTAGAACCCCTCCAATCTGCAGCTTAGCTTTCGACCAGCTTCTGCCTACTGCCACCAACGCCACGTCTCTCACTAGCTTCTTCCATAAAATAAAATAAAAACACCGCAAGCTCCGTCTCGTCACCATCTATATCCCCCTATACCCACCCCCTTGACAAGTCTCCCCATCAGCTTGCCATCCGTCTCTTCGAAAATTCCTCCTTCTCCTCCGAAAATGGCTTCACAATACGAAGGTAGGCAAGCACATTCCCGCCTACCCGCATCGCCACATCTCAAACCCCTCAAAAATATGAAACCCAAGAAAACAAGGATGGAAACAAGTTTCGCAGCAGCAAAAATGTAGCCTGACCTGCCTAACAGTAGAGCACAATGTGCAACTCGCAACCCCCGCCCCTTCAACCCGTCGCATCAACATGGCCTCCTTCTTCTCACTCCTCGACCGCGTCTCCTCCGACACCGCTACGCCGCACAACAACCCGAACGCGACGCCCACGCTCCCGGACGTCGCCAACGTCTTCCGCCTCCTTCAGGACCAGATGCAAACTCTTGCTGCTACGGCACCGACTGCTGAGAACCGCTCTTTTCTCATGGATTTGGTTTCCCTGCTGGACGAGGATATCAATGATCCGCCGTCGCAGCTAGAAGGGGTTAGCCAGGAGTTTCTAGACACGCTTGATAGGGTGGATCGTAAGAAATTGGCCAAGGAAGATGACTGTGCGATTTGCAAGATTCCGTACTTGGAAGACCAGTATTGCTTGGTGGTCGAGTTGCCGTGTAAGGGGAGGCATCGGTTTGACCTAGAGTGCGTGGGGCCGTGGTTGAGGAGCAAGGGGACGTGTCCTATGTGTAGAGAGGGCATGGGGAAAAAGAAGGTTGTTGCGCCTGTTCAGGATGATGATGATGATGATATGGATATGATGTATGCTTGAAGGCTTGGGAGAGGGAGGGGGGGTTGTCTTTGCGGTTCTTGTTCCTTGCTCTTCTGATTCAAACCTAGCATGACAATACTGGCGTACGGAGAGTGTGGGAGTGATGGATGTTTTCTTTAGAGCGAAGGCGCATGTCGATTGATGATGGGAATGTGGCGTTTCAAGGCAAGGCGTCTGCAGTCACTAGTAGGAATTACACGAAGCAACAACAATTCATGAAGAGAATATCGTCATTACGATGCCTCGCTAATACTAAATGACCCCGTCAACCAGTAATCTCTTTCATTTTCTCCACTGCCTTCTGCGCCTTCTCTTTAGCAGCACCACTACCCGCGCCTGCGCCCAATACTCCAATCCTCTCCCGCCAAAAGTTCCAGCGCTCGGTTGACAAGCCAGACTGTTCGCTCTTGAACAGGCTTCCCGGCTTCAAGGCGCGCGTCTCCATGGCATCTAGCTTCTGCACTTCCCTGCCCTGCTTATACAGCTCCTTGCCAGCATGCATGATCCACTCGTAGGCCGTGGCGATCCTCGTGTCTTTAGCATTCGGTCTATCCTCGGGCGTCTCTTCCAGGCCAGAGCGCAGTTCCCAGATGGCGAAGTTGTGCCAATCTTGGAGGGAAAGGCCGTATAGTCGAGCGGCGAAGGAGTTGAGGGAAATCCATTCTTGAATGGAAGAGTTGTCTTTGTCTGAGCCATCAAAGTCGGGTGATACTGTTTTGCAACGTCAGTGTCAGTAGCAACAAGAGAGTTTTGAAACTCGTAGAACTTGGCGAGCAGCAGCGCAATGCAGACGAATAAGCTGCGGTCGTACTCACGATTCCATGCGTCTCTCATGACAGGCCCCAACATGGGGAGTTCAGTCCATACTCTCGTCTTCTGCCCCCACATCTCAACCTCGTCATCTCTCTTGGTCTTAAGCTTGGCGATCGTCAGGGCGAGCAGCCGCTGGCGCTCATCATCAGCGGGTATTTTCTTGGCGACGCCGACAATGATGGTCCAGAAGCTCCAGAGCCAGTCCTCTGCGTCGGATGTGCCAGCAGGGTAGAGACTGTCGATTTCGCCGGCGGTGGTCACGGCAGAGGGCTCGGTGGGAGGCAGCTTGTTGATGGCGTTGGAGAGGACCGAGATGATTTGGGGCTCGTGCTTGGAACTGGAGTCTTTGGAGAGGGAGCTTATGTCGATGGGGGAAGGCATGATTTATCCGTTGTACCTGGCCTAACCCTAATATCAAAAAGTCGAACGCTTCCACTGCAGTGTTGAAAGAGGCACATGGGCCTGGGTAGATACCTAGGTACCTAGATAACACGACAAGCCCGCCGTACCGCCGGATGGCGGCGGGAACCAAACGCCTTTCGGATACTGCACTCAGCAAATCTGTGCGCGGGCCGCGTCCATCCCCATAACGAGCGCATAAAGAGCGAGTCCCGGTAAACGCGTCACTATTGCATCATGCAAGAAGGCAAAAGTTCTCCGGGTTGCACGCTCTCACCTCCCCGCAGATGCCAAAGACGAGAAAGATTGCGGTGCAGTAGCAGTTTCGCCATGGGAATTGTCATCGACGATTTTCGTTTTATCTGCCCTTCTAAACGGCCTTCGCTCTCCCGCTTATAATGTAAGATCGATGCTACGACTCTGAAAAACCTGAAACAACACCCGCCTTCTTTATCCACCTTGGGCGGCGATAGCCCGCGTTATTGGTTATTGAGGGTTCGCTTATCAGCAAGTGTGTTGGTACCCTCGAACTGGAAAGTCCTGGACAAGACGGGGTCAATGTCGCATCGTTGGTCAGAGACGCCTTGGGAGCAGCGGCGAGAACTTGCCGTACCCATGTGGCACAAGTCGCAAGTTCCCTACGTATGCCACCCGAATGCACTCCAGCATGTTGATGTTTGGGTGCCCGACGAGTCCACACCGCGCTCGGAGGAGCGGCCACCGTCGTCATGGCTTCCACAGCCTGACACCCTTTGGATCATATACATCCACGGGGGAGCATGGCGAGATCCGCTCATCACCTCGGACTCGCTCGTCCCGACTCTGAAGAGTCTGTCACCGGCATGGTTTGCGTCGCGGAAGGCACCCGTCGCATTCGCTTCAATCAGCTACTCCTTGTCACCATATCCTGACCATCCAACGTGTCCCAGCGGCCGTGCGGACCACAGTCGTAATGCATTACATCCAAAACACATTCTCGACGTTCTCGAGGCTCTCTCCTTCTTACAACAACGTGCTGGCTTTGGAAACAACTACATACTGGCTGGCCATAGCTGTGGCGCCACATTGGCCTTTCAGGCCGCTATGAATCCGGCGAGATGGGGCGTCAACAAAGCCATCTATGCACCTGTCATGGTGCTCGGCCTAAATGGGCTGTATAATATGCTGGAGCTGACTGAGAATCCTGGTGGCAAACACAACCGATACCTTGAGGGATACTTGCAGTTCATGAGGAACGCGTTTGGCGACGACAAGGATCTGTGGGCACTCATCAGCCCAGCTTTGATGGCAAGCTGGGCAACGGAATGGCCAGATGGCAGGCATGTCATGCTTGTTCAGAGCCATGAAGACAATCTTGTACCGTTCAGGCAGGGAGAGAAAATGAGGGACAGCCTTGTTGGTTCTGAGGCGGACAAGTTAACAGTCGAATTGGCGGAAGGACACGGCGAACACGACGATATCTGGAAGAAGGGCACACTGTTCGCTGAGGTTCTTGCTAAAGCCATTGAGAAGGTGTCACACTCGCCGTGAACATCAAGCTCGATTATTTACTTATTTCTTATTGTTCTTTTTTTCTTACATCTCGGAACGACATGTCGCATCAACCGGTACGTACTTGACTTGATAGCTCCATTCTTGACATGATTAAACACGACCAATTCGGAATTGGTTTTTTTTTACCGATGGATTCCCTCGATTCAGATGAAACTCCCTCATTAGCAACATCTAAGCAATTGTCATCTTCATCCCTCCGTTGGCACAAACCACACTACCTGTCGTCCAAGCTGCCTCCTCTGAACACAACATGTCGATCGTGCCGGCGATCTCGCTCGCGAATCCCGGCCTCCTCCCTCCCATGCCCTCTCTCACCACCCGATCAAACCTCTCGCCATCGCTCCCCGCCATCGCCAGCACCTCCTTCTCCCCATTGTACTCGGCCAACGGCGCGGCATCCACGTACGGCTGGTTGATCTTCCAGAACTTCTCGCCCGCCTCGGCATACATGTCACCCCAGGCAGGGCCAGGATTCACAGCATTCACCGTGGCCCTCGCCGCCAATTCGCGACTCCACGTCCTCGTCATAGCCTCCACGGCCGCCTTGCTGCCCGCATAAACAGACTGGCCCTGGTATCCGATGGACGAGCTGACGCTGGAGACGGTCACGACTCGTCCAGATCTGTTGGTCGGCAAGTACGGTGCCACGCCCTGCGTGAGAAGCAGCGGCGCCAGCACATTCACCGTGTACACTCGGTTAAACTCCTCTGCCGTTATAGGGCCGAGGGACTCGTCGTTCAGCGTCTGGTTTGACGCCACGCCCGCATTGTTGATCAGAATGTCGATCTGGAAGTTGTCTTCTGGAGTTCCCCTGTAGGACGAGAACAGCCTCCGTGCTGCGTCGAGGATGGCAGTTGTCGCGGACGCCGGATCAGATAGGTTGGCCTGGACGGGAAGACAGTGGATGGCATGTGCGGTGGAGAGATCTGCGCAGAGCTTCTCGGTCGGCGCTTTGGATGACGCGGAGGTGTATGCGACGAGGACGTTGGCACCCTTGGCAGCAAGCCGTCTAGTAACTGCCTCTCCAATACCTATTTGCGGAGAGAGAGAAAAAAAATGAAGCAGAGTCAGCGCATAAAAGTTTGTGTGAAAATAGCTGATCATGCCCACTACCTCTGGATCCGCCAGTGACTATAGCAAGTTTGTTCTCATACGGCCTCGACATCCTGGCGTGTAACTATGCTTCAGTATGGAGAATGGAGTCGTAAAAATGGTTGCAATAGGGAATCCAGTTTTTCTTTTTCTTCTCCAAAAGAAAATAATCAATTTCGCGCAATCTCGACTGTAACTAATCCTCTGCAATGTTTCGAGGTAGCGAATGTATTTAAGGTCTAGTGGGGTTGTAGGGTGACACTGCTCTAGGGCAGTGGGGGGGTTGGTTGGTCCCTGATGGAAGGGGGACCATGGCGAGCTTAGCCGCGCCAACAAGAAGCGCTGGGCCTAGCCTCGTTTGGAGAGTACGGGTCTGATCTGTGCACATCTGATGTGGTAACCCTGGACGCTGAGACCAGACCCTACCTACCTAGTATTACTAATGCCCGGTGTTGTTGTTCTTTGATTGTCCCCCAACCCTCGAAAAGGAAAGCGTATTCCGTATACTTACCTCATTCACCAGAGAACCTTTGTCTGGCAGTTGCTCAACGTTGAGCATTACGTGCCGGAATATAACTATACAATAAATTCAATCGAGACGCTGACAGGAACAGTTATGACTTGATATATTGGGTTTCTGGGGGATTGTACCAGCGCTTCATTGGGAAATGCGATTGACCTGATGAATCTTATCGTCTAGCACAGTCATGCACCATGAGCATCTCACGGCCACGTAACTATCCCCAATGCCCTTGCACAGAGATGTCCTCTCCACAAGATATACACTTCAGCTCTTGAGTCCGGGAAAGGATTCTACTTGCACGACCTTTGTCTGCGCCGACATCGTTCGCATGGTGGCCACGCGAGACGTCGGAGCCTGATCTTGGCAGTTGCGTCAGGATGGACAACCACATCAATCGGATATCTTTATTACCAGGAATCACTTCTGCCAAGAATCAGCCTGCTGTTGCCTGTGCTGAAAACCCCGCTGGCTGAGACTCCATCGTTGATCCCATCCACACCCCTATGCATGAAGTTGCCAAGTTTGCTATGCGCCAATTTATCTCTGCGAGGATACTCCATGTAACTATTGAATTTACATCTTGGGTCAGGAAGTGACTGAGGTTCTTTGAGACTGAAGCACCCATTCTGCTCCCCGTCCCTCTTCACTAGCGTCCATGCTGATTCAGGAATCGACTCTCATTTACGGTACTCCCCCATGCTTGAATGGTCTCATGCCCGCCCACACCAGAACACTTTCGTGGTGCTACAGATTTAGTCGTGCCATGTATGGGTACGCCGTGATGATTAGATCATGAGCCGAGGTTGCTCTCGTGTTCGACGCAAAAATCAAACTTCATTTCTCAGTCCTCATCTTCTCTTGCTTGGGTGCAGCAGGGGAACTACCCAATATACCGTGGACAAAAGGTTCCCCGTCTAGCGGGTGGTGAAGAGCAATAGAGTGTGCTGCACTGCACGATGGTGTGCCGTGCCGCCCTGGAACCAATGTCAGAAAAATGAGGCTGACTTCTCGGTTGCTACCGTAAGCTATTGTGCTAGCTTGATGTTATTGCCAGCTTCCATATTCTGGAAGGGGCTAGAAGAACGCGAGCAAGTTCATAGTGGACAACCTGAGACGCAGTTGGTTTTCTCTGCCTTTTGTTCCCTTGAGAATGAATACGTGCGATTTAAGCCAATGTGCCCATCAACAGGACGATTGGTCGTCGTAATCCTGGCACATATCTATAAAAAGAGATGATTGGTAAAAATCGCAGCCATTGCGTTTTCCAGACTGCTCAAGGTCTTGGAAAATACCTACCTACCTAGTACCTAGGTACCTAGGTAACTAGTTAGTCGCTGTTGCCTTACCGCAGGCAAAGGGATGATGATACCCACCCGACCATCAGGACCCGCCTGGCCCAACCTGACTAAGCTAGTTGATGGGTCTCTGTGGGGTAAAACTACTAAGGTGCGGTGGGTACGGAGCATGCGTGGCAATAATTTGAATTTCTCAATGCTGACCGAAGCCAAGAGGGCAAAACAGCGGCGGATAGTCAGGGTGAGTTCATCAGGAAGATGATGATGGCTGGTGTGCTTTACGGAGAGGTAGCTTGAAGCTTGTCCTAATAACAAGAACACACACGCTCACGCGGGCACATTCCGTCGCGCTACGCTTTTTGGCTCTCACCGCTGTTGGGTAGGTACCTACCTAGGTACTTAGGTAGGTACGGACGTACCTAGGTAGTCAACTTCTCTTGGAGGACCGTAAGGCTTCCGTGTTTGTACCCTTCTCCACAAGCCCCTCGTTAGGGACGGGGACCTAGAAGCACATTGCCTGCAGTGGAAATGCTGATATTATACACAACTATGGACCGCTAGATGCCAATCATTAATATTCTATTTCGGTAGATTATAACGCATGGTTCAAGCGCCGGCGGAACTAGGTATATGCCTGGATCCTGGAGCTTTACGGCATATGGTCCTCGGAAATAGGAGGCATCGAGAAGCCCGTCGGCTGAAAAGAAGGACAAAAAGAAAAGAGCCTGTTCGAACACATGTAGATGTACAAGACTTGATGGAAGTCCTTGATGGTCGTCACAAGCTTGACGAAAATGGCAAGCCGGTGACATTGGACCGCCGTGCTTTGTAGAGTCATTACTTTAGCGTCCAGTTGGTGCAATCGTTAGTTTTGTCGCATGCTCATGTGAGGAGATCTTTGCATTGCGATATAGAAAGTACAGCTACCAATCATAATCTGTTACAATTGATTACGAACTAACAACCAAGTACAAATTACACAGAAAGCTTGAGGGGGGAAACAAAACACAATGGTTACATGATGATTACAATACTTGATTACCATACATACAAGGCTCTGTTTGTGAAGTCTTGAACACGAAGACTGGAGTAGCAAGATCTCTAATGGCTCCGGGACAGGGTTTTCTGTTCGCTGTCTGGGTCATTATTATGGAGCCTTGAATGCAGGATTTGACTTGACTTGACTCGACGCCGACCTGACCTGACCAGACCAAGCCGAAACAGAATGTAAATCATATTGCTCTGCAGGCATTGTTATAAGCTCCTGATGCAGGGTAGAGGTTTTTTTTTTAAAAAAAAAAAAAAAAAAAGGGAAATAAAGACAAGGGAAACGATAAGAAGTGTTGTCTGCTGTAGAAGTCAATCCCCAGCGCCAATTAAGCAGATTAACAAGCCTGGAAATTAGTGCGCGAGAGTCCATAAAGTGGGCCCGCCATGCGCCACGACCAGCTGGGGCGCGCGGTGTCGGGGCGTCGACCTTCTCGAAGCTTGTTCGAGCTGGCGTCGCTTCCACGCCTTAGGGGAGACGAGACTTCTCGGCATTGCTGCAACGAGCACTTGGCAATAGCCAACCATATTGCTTGCATCAGCCATCGTCGACTCCCCGAACAACTCCCCCCGCAGATGTTGCAGCAACGCATCTTGGAAATGGCACTGTGGTAAAGTACAAATGTGTTGTTGATATGGTCTGTATATCCCAGCTGGAGGTAGGTACTGAGGTAGGTACTGAGGTAGGGACCCACGTAGCCTAGGCCGAGTCTGGTATGCACTTGTCGACTCTATACCAGGTCTTAGGCAGCTGCCACCCTGGCTCTATCCTCTGTCCTCGTGGCCCTGCCGGGATTCCCTTCTTGCCGATTTCGTATTAGGGAGGGTGAACTTGTGGGCAGGAGGCAGGAGTTTCAGCGTGGCAAGGGGGGTGGCAGGCGATCGGAGGGCTCCTGCCTGCACCTAGCCTTTCCAATCTCTGCTCTGGACTAATCTGCACCACGGAACATGCACTATCCTATCACAGACATGTAGGACCCTGCTTCCGGCTGTGATCTCTGGCTTAGCGGAGGCCAGCCCGGTTGGAGTTGCCTGTCTGGTATTTTGTTGTCGAGGTTGCTGAGCAAGATTCACAGGGCGCTCGCCTGGTAAACTACATGTACCTACCTCCTGAGTAGGAGGTATCTAGACACACTGTAATAACAGCACTGGAATCCCTAGGAGGTACCTGACACCTGACACCTGACACCTGACGCCTCACACCTAGAAATACCAGTGCCGCCAGACTTAACATGAAGCCCTCGTATTTCCGTTTGCTCCCAGTGCCGATCTGAAACCAGGTACTACCTACCATCGCGCGCCAACCCGATCCGCGGGAACACTGATCAGCTTGTCGTCGGTTGTATGACCGTTCGTAAACCCGTGTAGAGTTCCATCACTGTGTCTGTACTGTCATACAAGAGCTATCAGGAACCGGATTGGCGCGCGATGGTACAGCACGTCCCACAGTACCTGTTTTAGGTGCCATTGGAAGTACTGTGCACCGGCCCAGACGGCCATCTAAAGACGTATTGTACGTACTTGGACCTAATGCAGGTACCCCGGTTATCTAGGGTACCTATGAGTACCGAGTCTTGAGCCGGCACATCGTGACACACAAACAACCAGAAGAGAATGACCATCTCAATCTTTTGCACCGCAACCGGCCGTCTTATAACTTTCAAACCGCCTGTCCAGCTTCGTCACGATATCTCTTCCATCTTCCCACTCGGCGTTTTTCTTTGCTGAACAGCACATCGGCTCTCGCCGCTGCTTCCATCCTCCACTTGCTATTTCCGTTTCTACTTTCGCTTTTTGACTTTCTTCTTGTCCTCCCTGTTTCGCCGTCCTTCCACGCGGCAAAAAAAGGCGTTTGCCGGCAGACACGTCTGACCATCAACTCAACCTTTTGGATTAATACTTGCTCCGCAATTGTACTTTCAATCGACATCTCCCAGCGGTGGCCCCGTCACGACTCTTTCCTGCCCCGGTTGCAATTGTCAACGGTGAACATAAAAAAAATATCCTGCAGCAACTGAGTCGCCTTCCTTTAAATCTTCCCCGCTTGCGGCCTCAGCACTCGCAAATCCCGGCTGTTCTCGAATCGTGCACCCCACGTATCTTAGACGAGCCCTGCGGCAGCGCCAAGGCGATAAATTCGACGTCCAAAATCAGATCCAAAGGCCGCATCCGCATTGATCCAAGCTGCTCAAAACCTCTCGTCCCGATCAGCCACCCCGCAGCCCGCCAGGCTTTCAATACCCAGCATGCTTATGGCTTGCGACTGAGATAATTCCCCTCCTCTGTCTTCTCCCTCCTACGCAACCCGCCCATCAGCATGGGCAACGGTCAAGGGAAGCCCGCCGACTTCAACGGCGAAGGTAGGTTCTCCCCGTCGCTTCGATCACGTCACGTCCACGTGTTCTGCCGCCCTGCATATAGCCTGTCTTCCGACAAGAGTGCTGACAAGCAATGTCCTAGTGAATTTAAACCACTTCCGTCTTCTTCGAGTCGTTGGCCGAGGCGCTTTTGGGAAAGTTCGCATCGTCGAGCGCAAAGATACCAGCCTTTCCTTCGCCCTAAAATACATCAGAAAAGATGAAGGTATGCGGTATCATCACGACCAAGGTCTTGGCGTCTGCGCTGGTATCTCGACATTGGTCATTTGATCATTGGCTATATGACCTGGCAGCAAGGCGCTTCTTCCACGTTGACGCGGAGTGCTGACGTGGTTGCCGAAATAGTCGTCAAATCCGAAAGCGTGCGAAATATCATTCGTGAGCGTAGAATGCTCGAACACGTCAATCATCCCTTCATTTGCAATTTGCGATACAGCTTTCAAGATATTGAATATATGTATGTGAACCCTCTTTCTGGGACCCCATGGTCAATGTGAGTATGCTCTCTAATCGCTAATCCCTGGTCGTTTTAGGTACCTTGTAGTGGATTTGATGAGCGGCGGTGATTTACGATTCCATATCTCAAGAAAGACATTTACCGAAGAAGCCGTCCGATTCTGGATTGCCGAACTGGGATGCGCCCTGAGATATATTCACGGTCAGAATATCATACATCGCGACGTCAAACCTGACAATGTATTGTTAGATGCCGATGGCCATGTCCACCTTACAGATTTCGTGAGTCCCTACCGATTGGCCTGGAACTGGCCATTATCCTTGGCTTAATTTAACAAGTTATGTAGAACGTTGCATCAGACATTGTTCCCGGGAGAGCTCTCACAAGTAAATCAGGAACGTTGGCATATCTAGCTCCCGAGGTATACTCAGGAAAAGGCTATAATGTGTGTGCTGATTGGTGGTCACTTGGCGTATTATTTTACGAATGCATTTACAACAAGGTACGTGTGGCGCTTTTGCTATGCTTCAGACTGATTCGGCTTGTCCTGGCAACCGACGCAATTGCACACCATGAGGGCAAAAGCAAGTCTAATTGCTTCCCAGCGACCCTTTGAAGGCAGCAGCGAGTCGACTCTCACCCAACAAATTCAGAATTCTAGTCCGCGATATCCAGTAACGCAACCACCGGTGTCCTTGACATGTCTCTACGCCATTAGAGCCGCTTTGGATCCCAATCCACAAACTCGGATGGGATCAACCTGGGAGAGCTTCATATATAACGATTTTTTCAAGTCGATTGATTTCAACCTCCTCGAGCAGAAGCAGATAGAACCTATTTTTATACCTTCGTCGGAAAAGACTAACTTTGATGCTACCTACGATTTGGAAGAGCTACTCCTGGAGGAGGCTCCGCTGGAGGCCAGAGCAAGACGGCAGAAGCCTCGGGAGCGATTAAAGGAAGACGCAACAGATCAAGAGATCCGTCAAGAGGAGTTGTATCGTATGATTGAGAAGGATTTTCGGCCGTTTGACTACACTTTGGCCGCGTACAAGAAGTATGGCACACCATTCACGAGGGAACCACCCCCCTTTGCACATGGAGTAACACAACTAACATGCAGCTGCAGAATGACCGAGGCGGCTCGGGGTGTGAACGAAGACCCAGCATCCACTGCGTTGCCCAATCGTGCACCGCAAGCGCCCACAAGAGACGAGGCGACAGCAATTCCAGCCGGTGCATTGATGCCACAAGGATTATCGACAGCTGTCACTCCTGAAGCAACCTCGACGTCTGACCGTAGTAGGCAAGACCACCCAACGCGCCCTGCACCACCCCCGCCTCCCCATCGCAGTGAATGGCTGAGCCGGCCACCAACTATGAATAATCGGGTGGCCAGCCCAACTGGTGGTGTGCAAGTGACCTTGGATGGCGGTGGCAGTTGGTCAGAGCTTGCTCGACAGGATGCTACGCTTCCCGCAGACGCCAACCCGCCAGCTGACTCGAAAGTGGAAACCTCAGGTGGAATGTTTGGCTTTTTGAAGAGTAAGAAAGGCAGAAACAATAGTCCCAGACCAAAGGAACGAGGTGTCTTGGGCAAAGAGGGTGCTAGGGTGGTGATTAGCTAGGAGACGGCCCTGTCGCGCCCTGCCGCGTCAAGCCCTAGTAGAGCTGGTAGTCCACTGCCGGATGGACGTTTTGATCAGTAATCTCGATCACATCGGCGGCGACGGCGCGGTTGTATCACCCTGAACGAAAGCTTGCGTGGCCACAGCACAATCTTTTCGTCGAAGAGCTCCGCAGGGTCATATCTTTGGTGGGGTTTACCCCCCTTACTGACTCTGCGAGCAGAGCCCACTCAACTCAACGACAACCCATGCCCGGAATTGGCAATTGCAATTAGGCACCAGAGTTGTTTAATTACGGGACAACAAGCGTCGATCTAAAAGCCGCGACCAGCAGAGTTCCATGGCAGTGGCCTATACCTTTTCACGATCCGGTGACGACTTGAGCCGAGGAAGTATTAACGACATGACTAGATTTGTCCTATTGCATATAGAGCTAACTTGGGAGACGACGAAACGAGCTGACTTTCCATATATACAACAGCAGCGCACCTTTATGTTTGTTCTTTCTTCGACCTCAATTATCAAATTATCACTAGATTTGGTGACAGGTACTTGATTGTATCCTGTTTGCCCTCTCATCATATATTCAGATATATCTGTCAGCATTCCTGTCCGGTTTATCTTTTGTCTTTTTCTGATGTGTAGTTACTTCCGTCACTTACTTTCTCAGACATACCTGGTGTTTTGCTCTTCGTTGACATGGGGCGGCGCATCCAAGACAGACACTTCATATTTCAAATGCATTCTACGTGTACAGATTATGGAATGGGCCTGCATGTCTTTCATACTTTTCTCTTTTTCCTTTTTTTTTTTTTTTTTTTTCATTGGGGGCGCCATTGTGGGGGATGTGTAGACGTTTGGGTACCCGCTAACCCCATAGATAGACAATCGATTACATGTAATGGTTTCTTTGCAACTTGATGACTGCTTGCGCTGTGCCGGTGCGTAGTGACTCTTGGATAAGGCATTGACTATCGGTGACCACGTGAGAGCGTGCACTGCTCAACTTCAAATCTAGACATGGGATGCAGTCGCGGCTGACATTACCACGGAAGTGAACTGTGTTGGGGGTACTCGGAGCAGTGGAAGCCTCGTGCAAGTCTGATACCTGTACTATTTACCCCAGCAGGCAAGATGGGAGACAGGACAAGGGCACACTGTTGATTATCGCAGTGTTCAGCGGTATCGATGCACTGTTCGGTTCAGATGGGTCGGCGAAAGTAGATGCATGATCATGATACCTTGAATGTCCAGTGCTCCCGTCTTATAGGCACCGCGATAGAAGACAAACCAAAAAAACTCCATTTATAGCCAAGCTTATAGCCAAGATTCTGACAACAAACTTTCCATGATTCGTCAACGAGACCTGAAACCCGAACCGCTTGGAGCCAAGCCAGGTTGTGGACATATTTCTACATACACTTCACATGCCAGTCGGCCCACTTGGCGGCAACCACTTTGCACGTCCCCTCTGATGAACTTTCTGTTCCTCGTGTTTTTCTAACCCCAAGCCCAGCCAAATATAAGAAATAACCAACGCCATGCGAAACCTTTGTTGGCCAGGCAAGACGTCGCTACACCACACCACCGTACGCAAATGTGTTTGAATCATTAATGAGAGCGTCAGATCTTCCTCTAAGGCCTGGTAGCGGCGTTGGATGTTTCTGCTTCGACGGTGAGTCCTAGCTTGTTGACCATGCAATCTGCTTGTACATGTTTACCCATGTACTTCCTGATAATCGAGTCAAAATCCTTCTCGCCGACAACTGGCCCGTTGCCTGAACATTTGGCCTTCTTTGTGAGTTCGGAGCAGAGCCCGTCCAGGTCGAATTCGCCGCTCTGGGCTTTCGGGCATTCCTGTAATTTCTCCCTAGAGTTTTTCGTGTTAGCAGGTGGATAGAGTCTGGCTTCGTGTCATGACGGGAATCTACCTACCAAATTTCACTGCAGTGCATGCCGGGTTTCTTGTCGGCGTCATTCTCGATAGCGTCTTGCTGCGCATCGATTTCTGCGATGAGATTCTTCTTAGGGGTCGACTCGGATGGAGCAGTGTTGAAGGGGGTGAGGAAGTCGGCGTCCAGACTGTCATTAAAGAAGAAATCGTCAAACGAGGAATTGGAGAGTACGTTTTCCTGCGGCTCTCGGTAGCCACCAAATAGTTGAGGATCAAAGCTGCCGCCGCCGTTTTTCTGTACAAGCCAGTCAAAGCTTAGGCTTCCAATGTCGACTTTGGCAAATTGAGCAAATGGTTGGTTGCTCGTTGTGGTGGCTGGTTGCTCTTCGCCGATAGTGGTAAGAGTGTCGAAAGGCTTGAAGCCCATAGGGGACTGTGAAAAGGGCTCAGGAGACGTGCCACATGACGAACTCGGGCCCCCTGTGTTGGAGTTGGAGGATGCTGAGGGTGAGCTCGTAGCAGCAGCGACGCTGAAGGGCACCGAGTCTACACTGGTGCGAGACCCAGCCCTAGCTGAGCTGCTCGTGGAAGGGGTAAACATGCCGGCGGACTTAGAGTACTCGTTTGTCTTTGACTGTTGCAAAGTCGGTGATTTACTCTCCCTGCCGAGGTTATGGGCAGGGCTGTTCTTCTGCCCATTCTGCCTATTCTGCCCATTCTGCTGAGGACTGATGGGTGGTCCGGGGAGAGCTCCAAATTTAGGAAATTCAAATTGAAAGCTGACGTCGCTCAAATTGTTGAGTGCAGCGCTGTCAAAAGGCATCTTCTCTCTTGGTGCGGGTTTGTTTGTCATGAGCGCCAAGCGCTGCTTGTACAGGTTGAGTTCAATAGTCATGCGATCTACTTGAGCTCGCAACTTGATGTTCTCATGGTTGGTCGTCTCGGAAGCCTTCTCCAATTCTTCTACCTTGGTTTCCAGATCCTTGAGATGCTTTTCCTTGCGCTCCCTAAAGGCCCGTTGAGCAGCCCGATTCTGGGCCTTACGTTTCTGTAATCTGGATTAGCACGACGAGGACAGAATCAACACACAACCTCAATTGGTTATGATAGACACTGGCAACTTACGGAGGTGGGCTCCGAAGTGAGCGGTTTTCGACCCGGTTTCTTTGAAACCTTCTCTGTGCTCTCCCGCCTTTTGGAGCCGTTGCCTGGACTGCTATCGTCCTCGTCATCTGGATGACTTCGCTTCTCGTGTGCCTCGCCCTCCGTTGAGTCAGACTTCACGGTGCCAGGAATGTCACTCATCATCTTGGCTTGATCGTCACCAATGCTAGCAAAGGAAAAGTCGAAGCTAGAGTCGCCGAATTCATAATCATATTTATCCAAGTAAGGGCTTTCTTGAACACCGGCCCCATCTATATTCTGCTTCGGGGAATTCTGCAAAGAGTTGGGGGACAGCGTCAGTCTTTGAGCGGCCGGCGATGGGGTGTTCGATTGTTTGTTGGCGTTGAGAGCAGCGAAAAGCAGACTCTGCTGATGCGGGGTTAAGAGGAAGTTGGGTGGCACAGACCCGCCTCCATTGTCACCGCTTGAAGCCATCGCGGAACGAGGTGTCTATGCTGTGATTGACGATGAATCCAGTGGAGGTTTTTAGTGTGCAGGTGCTGAGAATCGATGTTTTCTCCGAGGAGCGTTGGTGACGCACAGTTAGGGACTTGGTCTAAGCAGCACGGATTTACCACCCTGGTCCGGGATACAGTATGGCTCTCTTACCACCAGAACAGAGTGAAAGTGAGTGGCACCGCAAGGCTAGGCAAATACAGAGCAAAACCAAACGTTCAGTTTGTGTCTGGAACAAAGGGAAGATGGGCGTGAGGGACAAGTAGTCCGTAAGAGTAGCTGGTAAGCGAGCTGTGTCAGACAGTCAGCTGCGTTGCAGGTGGCAGGGTCTCATTATGTGACGGAGCGAAGAAGAAGAAAAACTTGCTGCCTGAGTCATAAACACAAACAGGCTTAATCGAATCTGCCTCCGCAAACACGGTAAAGTGTGTGAGTTGGCTAATAGGTCTACGGAGTACGGAGTAGCATGGTGTCAAGCATAATGCACCGGACACAGGATGCCATCCATGGCTGTGGACGTTGAGGCTGCATTTGTAAGCTGAAGGGCGGGGTATGGGCCGATGATATGCCCGCACAGGTACCTAGCGCATACCTGGTGTATACCTGGCCTATGGCTGGCATCTACCGCCGTACCCTAGGTGCCTGGACAAGTAGCGAAACGTTCCTGCCGATATACGGGTGAAGTCAATGTGGCACCAAGGGTGATGCTCCAGTACGCTCCAGTACCGGCGAAGATCAAGCGGATATCATTCGAAGTACCTGTACCTGTAACGTGCTGCTCCTGCATTACCCCGTACGCTACCTAAGGTACACCTACCTAGGCATGCAAGACATTGATGTGTAGCATCCTTGCCCCTTACACATGACATGACGCTGGAACAACAACAATGTCTTGCGCCACCTTCCAACACCCACGGTAAAAGATCTTCCCCTCTCCACAGCATGGTTGTTGTACCAAATGCGTCCGGACACTCACAGGACTGGCTGCACTCTGAGCTTTTTGGGAGGCCCAGGGGCTAAGATACCCTATTCGCAAAATCCATGTCCCTCAATGCTGTTTCCTAACCTAGTGGCTGGATTGTGCCTGTCGATCAAGTGGGGCACCTTGCGAATACTAAGTGATCCGTCGTATGATTTAACAAAATAGCGACACCTCTTTACCTGCAATTGATGTGTCTCTTGTCAGATATGACCTTCTCTGCAATTGTACTGACGCCATTAGGGCCAGGACCTCAAAGGTTAAACCTCAGATGTCTGTGCATGATCACGTCATCTGCATAGGTCGAACAGTCTTCTTTTACCATTTTTTTTTTTCGCTTTTCTTCTTTTCTTTTTTCTCAAGTGCTCTATCTGGAGATACATGTAGGGTATATCGATAGCTCTCGCTTTCCATAAACATTATTCCGCAGTTCCATGAAACGCCTAGAGCATTTGTTCCGTTGTTCAACGAATATATTCATGTTGAATTCGATAGTGGCTTTAGTGCTTAGCAGCCTCCTTGTGAACCTCAGCCTTGGAGTCGTGACCCTTCTGCTCGAACTTGTCACCAACAGCGTCCTTGGCGGCGGACAAACTGTAGCACAATCGTGTTTGTTAGACCAAGTCATAGTCAAGGACCTCTAGCACGCGCATGGAAAATGACATACCGAGTGCTGGCTTTGACATTGCTGTCCTTGGCAACCTCCTTGTTGGCCTCGTGGCTGGCACCGGAGACGGCACTCTGGACATTCTCAGCGACGTAGTTAGCAGCTTGCTTGACGGACTCCATTATGATGTGTAGTGTAAAAGAGACGACCGAGATATGTCTAGTGGTGTGTGAATTTGGTTGCGAATGCGGGTTGGATTGATGAAGGAAAGGAAAAGATTGAGGAAATGCAGGCAGGTCATGGGTTTATATAGAAAGTTAAGAGTCAGGACCGTGCCGCCAGTCCCTCATTCTAGCAAAGCAGCTTTCTTTGAAAAGATCAGTCTAGCGGCCAAGCCTTCTTTGAAGTCCCACAAATTCACACAAGGTCAGGACCAATATTACATAGAAATCCATCGATGGCACCAGCACCAGGAGCAGCCGTGCGCATCGTGAACAACTTGCTAGCAATCGACGTCAGAGTTGGCATGACCCCGCAGCCACACGGCTACGATGCCACACCCGCAGACCATGGCGGTGCAATTTGAGAGAATGACGACATGAGGCTGCCAAGCTGCTTCAGCCGCCGAATTTGTGCAACAGTAGGTTTTCCTACAGTTCTCGCTTGCGCCTTGCTGTTTGATTTTGCTGGCCCGTTGCTGACCCCAGTGACTCGTCGTGTAATTCGTAATTCGTAATTCGAGTACGGAAGAGGCCAGGCGCCATAGTGTACAGTATCGACCATCGATTGCCCGAACCCGCTAGTTCGTTTGCAAGGGCTCCATTCTGCAATTAATTCGGCCGCCCAGGTCGCGCGGCGTGACGTCATAGATATTTTGACTATCAGCCTGCATTCATTACGGCGAAAGTGCCACCGCCGACGAAGAGAATTTGGCCAGATTTCACATTGCCCTGCCCGCAAGCGGTGCACCAAATCCGGAGATTCAAACAACGCAGTGTTACAGGCGAATCCACTCATTGAATGTTGCTTTCCGACCTAAGCAGAAAGTGGACCGTAGAACGGTCTGGACTTCTTTGTAAGGTAAGAAGATGGTATCTCGATATGTAAATCGGCATCAAAATTGGTCATATAAGATCATCTGATTGTTAATGACACTTACAAAACCCCTTTGGGTGTTGATGTGGAATGGTTTGCTCCATTATTCATAGTGCCAATACAGCTTCTTCAAAGGACAATATACCCTCTGGGCCCTGGCTGGCAAGTACATCCCGCAGAATGCCCGATCATGTCAGTTTACGTTGTCACGATCATCGTGTAGTTGTGTATGAAATCTCGACCCTAACCTGTTCCTATGCCGCCCGTTGCCTCGAAATGTTCTCGCATGTTCACCAAGAGACACGACCAAAACAGATTAGCTGCAACACTGAGCAAAACTAAACAACCCAAGACTTGACCGGTGATTGAATCTTAGACTGACATTTGATGCTGAGGCCCGGTCCAGCTGCAATACTAAGAGCCTTGAGTTTACAAGAAGGGCGAGACACAAAGGTGTTTTTTATTCCCCTTAACAGCGTCCAAAAAAAAAAAAAAAAAAAAAAAAAGGACGTCTTTCGATAACAAGCTACGTACCTCCCGTCAAGCAAACAACACGCTAGAAGCGTTTAGAGCTAAATTTCGTACACAATAGTTTTACAATAGCTAGCTCAGAGGATAATAATGACTTTTTTAAACGAACAACCTCTATGGCGAAGAGCTCTTCATCCAATTGAAGCGGTGCACACAAGAGCAGCCGGTCTCACGACCAGACTGCTGCTAGTTCTTGTAGTCAGCTAATTTTACATGGAAATCAAAGTACCTTAGAGTCCACAATGCCGCGATTGATATATCTCTGCAAGTGAACAGCTTGCTCCCCTAACACTGTTAAAGGGCTGGAATTTTTGTAATAGAAGCGTGGTGCAGTGTCCTGCTTCGTGATCCATAGAAATCATGGCCATGACACTCACTCTATGGTAACGAGGAGTTGATGAACAACGCCATCGAATCATCGCTTGCTAGTGATCTGAAAATCAAAGGAAGACAGCACTGCATGAGCGATTGACTACCTGAGTGCCGTCGCTTTTCGTCGGTCGGGAATCCGTGCGGAGAAATGACACTATTCACGACGTGAAGGGTTGCAGTGGGAGGACTCAATTCGCTGCTAAAGTGTCACGTGTGTCGACGAGCTATTGGTTATCGTGGGCAGGGGCTGACTGACTGGCTGCGGACCCCGCCAACTACCAAGGTACCTTGCAAACCACTGGACGTCACAGTCAATCTCCTGATGGTTCCGCTATTATTACCTAGATGAACTGTACGCCACTCCGAACAAGACCACCAGATAGCCTGTCGAAACTCAGTCTATTTCCCCCTCGAGTAAAAGATGGATCTCGCGTATGATCATATTCAAGAGGAAGCTTATCCCAAGGACAGGAAGGAGTCCAGTGAGACACCAAAACCGGAGACCGAGGAGTCATCCTTAAACAATGACTTGCAGGACGCCTACAAAGCAATATCTTCAAGCGCATGGGGCATGAAGATTGGCGGTTTTCTCGGAAATGTCATGAAGCAGGCAAGTTCATTAGTCGACAAGCACCTGAGCTGGTTAATCGAGCTGACCGGACTAACAGGGTGAATCCGTCTATGCTCAAGCCCAAAAGGAGCTCGCCGAAGTGGGAGAAGATGCCACCAAAGGATTTACAGACCTGAGAGAATCTCTGATCAACCGAACACGATCACTTTCATTGAACACAGCAACGCCCGCAGATGGAGCACAGGACGGCGATGATACACAATCTACACCAACCAAGACTAAGGCGAACCCATCCGATGATGTTTCCGAACAATCCGAGACAGTTTTGTCGCGCCTCCGAGCAGAAGCTGCTAAGCGCCTCAAAGACCTGCAAAAGGCGGAAGACGCTGCTGATGAGGCTCTGCTTCGATTCGGTGGCAATGTCCGGGATTTTCTTCGAGATGCTATCAGCGTTGCTCCCCCAGAGGAGTCATCGCAAGGATCCACGGTACTTTTTGAGAGTAAAGATGCACATGGCAAGCGCGTCATTCACACATCTCGTTTTGATGCTCAAATGCATGTCATTCATACATCTACCGAGGGATTCACAAGCGATCCCGCAGGCGACGAGTTCGAGAAGTGGACCAAAGATTTTGATGTAGAAAAGACCACGGATGAAATTGCTACTGATCTTGCGAAATACCCGGAACTGAGGGCGTCGATGGAGAAGCTTGTTCCAGACCAGGTTTCCTACGCAGACTTCTGGAAACGGTATTATTTCCTCAGACATGGTATTGAAACAGCTGAATCGAGACGACGTGATCTATTGAAAGGTGAGCCTCTATGGGACACCACCCCCATGATTGAACGTTCAATTATGCTAACATTCCTCCGTTCCTAGCCGCCTCCACTGAAGACGAAGTTGGCTGGGATGATGATTCAGACGAAGAGGCCATAGAGAGGACAGATTCCAAGACTGGTGATCCAAAGCCAACTTGTTCTGCAGCGTCTTCAACAACCATTCAGCGCCAAGATGGCCTTCTCAAGCCGACCGAGTCCAGAAAATCCAACGACGAAAAATCTCAGGCGGATAGTGAAGCGAGCTATGATGTCGTCGGAGCTGCATCGGGTAAAGCCAGCCAGGCGCCGAGCAGCCCTAAAGACTCGAAGAAGGGAGACGATAGTGACGATGATTGGGAATGATGCGAACTCGCCCCTTCATTAGGCTGGCAATCAGCGGTCTAGGATTGCATAAAGTGCTCACCATTCAGACGCTGTCCATGATTCCCAATTCCTTCGCAAGCCTGTTTGGTAGCACAGATTTGTATGATTGCGCTGAATTTTTTTGGTTCGTGGCGATTAGCAGTGCGGTATGTGAGTATGTGCTCTGAGTTGGAGCACACGGTTCAAATTTACCTCCTCTTGTGAGTCACTTTCGTGAAGCCGTCTTCATCCACTTCGAGCGCCGGCTTTTCTTTAGGTGCAGGAGCATCTGCCATATCCACGTCAACACTCCCCTCATCAGTGTCACCATCTTCGGCGTCATCAGACTCCCAATCTGTATCTTGATCCGCATCCTCGGCCTTTGTGAACATGTTGCCCAGGCTCTTCCCTCCTAGCTTTTGAAATCGCTCCCATAGCCGATTAACATGGTCGAATTGTCCCATGGCACATTGCACACGTGCGCTAATAATATTTTCGGCAACTTCTAAACTCGAATCGTCGTCGGTGTTGACTTCGAACTCGTCACTCATGATCTGGAGGAGAACGGTCTCGACGTACTCTGTATCGGGCTCCTCGACAGTGCTTCTTTGCTGACCCGGAGCGGCATCTGTAAATGTTGGAAATAATTCGGCAATCGCACCAGCGAACCAGTCACGCTTGTCCGCGGAATCTGGGCCGCCCCAGCCATTTTGCACCGCGAGGGTCAACGCAGGCCAGAGATGAAGGGAGTAGGCGACAGCTTGCTCGAACTTTGTCTGTCGCTCCTCTGGAGAGAGAGAGAGATTCTTGTTAGCATTTCGTCCAGCTTATTGTCCGAGCTCATGTGTGTCTGATACCTGCTGGAGGAAGCTGGGTGCTGTCTGTCGAAGCGGCCATGGTTTCTGCGCTTAGCTGCTGTTGGAGAGGCAGCTATTATGCACGAGGACGGACATTTCGTCAAAAATTTCGAACCCTTCGTGCCATTCGTTGGTGTCATTGTGAGCGGAGCATGCAGGTCATGGCCAATCAGAATACACTGATATAGACAAGGGACATTTTTTCGTGGAGTTGGGGAAGCACAGGGAGAGTACAACGTACAACCCGACTAACTATGCCCCCCCCTCTTGTACTGACCTAACCACCAACCACTAAGTGACCGAAGGCCTAACCATTAAAGATACCTGAGCTGATTACTTCTCACCCTGACCTCTAACCAACCCTGATTCTAACCCATGTTTTGTCTTAAAATTTATATACAAAATACCTTTCCCAACCCTAACCCTACGTCTACTAGTTAGACAAGGTGATAAGGTCCCTCTAATGGTCAGGTGAGGTCACTTAGGGGGATACAGTAAATCTCAGAGCCAGAGCGGGTGTAGATTTAGGCAGAATGGCATATGCCCAGTATATGCTTAGTATATGCTAATTACACTGTGTTAATTTTAAGCAAGAGATCTAGAGTCTAGAGCGTGTATTTCTATAGCACTATACATACTACTAGATATTAATGCACTATACCACTATATGTAAAAAGGTTTAATTCGCACTAATACACTGTGCATTCTGTATATACTAGGCATATACTGGGCATATGCGAAAACGCTTCACCGCCTGCTATTCTGGCCAAAAATAAACCCTTTTTAGCTCCGCTCTGGACCAATGCACACAGGGGGAATTGGTAGGTCCAGTCTACGAGGTGGCTCCAAACTAGTACTGACATGGATTGTGCGCCAATGAAATAAGGTCTCGGGACGGTACTTGCCAGAGGGGTGCTAAATTACACTTAAGAATAAGTATTGGCAAGTGTTATGGACTCGAGCCTTAGGCTCGGGTCTTTCAGTAGAGGGAGGACAGCAGGAAAGGGACAGAGATCTATATAAGTAAAGGGAGAGGAGCGAGCTACATTTATCTAGAGGTTAGCTAGACTTCGCTAGGCTCTAGAGAGAGAACCTTAGCTATAGAGTATATACTAAAAGAGGCTCCTAAGGGGATAGACCTACCTCTAAATATATAGTATAGAAGTATAGAGAGGCTTCTAGTTCCTTCTCTCTTCTCCCTTTTCTCTTTATAATTATAGTTCTTATTATAAATACTAGTTAGTAGTAGCTTCTAAGCTAGTCTATTATATACTATAATTATTCTATAGATAGAATACTAATAAAAACAATATTATTTAGTTATAGTAATAAGGGCCTAGCTAGCTAGCTTAAGCACTCTTTTAATCTCTATAGAGAGGTAAAGAAAAGTATAGTAGAAATTAGCTAAAAAGCAGTAGAAATTATAGTACTTTATAAGTTAGTTAAAAGTTAATCTCTATAAATAAAGAAACTATAATGCTTTATAATAAACTATATATAGATAAAGAAGTAGCTTTAAGCTGTAGTAAGCTAGTAGCTAGAGAAACTTAAATAGAAGCCTTTACCTATAGTAAACCCTTACAATAGAAATAAATAGAGCTTTTAGGCCTAGTAAATAGTAATTACCTAAAAGCTTTAAGCTAATAGTGCCTTTATAGGTATAATATAGAACTAGTAGTACTATTTATACTAAAGCTTATTACTTAAGGTTTAGTAAAGAGTAGCTACTTATTATAAAGTAAATAAAGTAAAAGAATATAATATATAGAGATTTCTTAATTACTTAGAATTAGTCTTTATAGATTCTTACTAATAGAACTAAGCTTTAATTAAGCTTAATTAGCTTTAATAAAGTAGTAATAAGTAGTTTATAGAATTCTATATTTATTTTAAAGAGAAAATTATACTAGTAAAAGGGGCTAACTAGAATAATAGTATAAAGTTAGCTAAGTTATAAATAGCGCTTAATAAAGAAATAAGGGATTATAGTGTAAAAAGAGATATTCTATATTATAACTACCTTTAGGTAGTAAAGTACTACTATAGTATTATATTAAACCTTAAGTTATATTATATTAAGGAATAGCACTAGTAGAAATACAGCCTTAGCTCTAAAGAGCTCTAGAATAGTAATATTAAAATAACTAAAGTTAATACTATAGAAACTTAATAGAAATAGAAAAAGAGTATAAAGAAATCTAAAGTAAAATAACTAAATAAGAATACTTTATAAGTAAAGTAAATATTTAAGGCTAAACTTAAGAAATACTATTAAAAGAGGTAATACCTTTAATATAAGTTATTTTAATATTATATTTAAGAATATAGATTATAACTAATAGAATATAAGCTAAAATTAACTAGTATATAAGTAGTAGCTATAGATAATATATAGAAGAAGAACTTTAATAAGTTAAAAAAAGGCTTACCTTTAGCTTTAAGTTTAGTATAAAGGTAAAGGTAATATAAATAATATAATAACTCTTACTTAATAGGCAGCTAGAAGAAGAATATAAAGAGATAACTAAAAAAATAAATATATTACTATTCTTTATCTCTATACTCTTTAACTAACTATTGTTCTATAATATATAGATAAATAGTAAGTATAACTACTTTACTATAATAAGTAAGAGTTTAGTGTAATACCTTAGCTTAAAGTAAGTTTTATTACTATATAAAAGAATAGTATAAATAGCAGTAAAGGTTAAATAGTAGTTCTATAATAGCTACTAAAGAAGTGCCTTAATTACTTCTTTAGTTTACTTATAGATAAATATTAATAGCTAAGTCTTCTTAGTAATAGCCTATATAATCTTAGGCTTAACCTAAGATTATATCTTTAGAAGTTTATAGTTAGCCTATAATAGAGTTATTCTTAACGCTACTAGCTAGAGCTTATTAGTAGGTAAAGCTAAAAGCTTTATAATTTAAGTAATAAGCTTTTAGAGCGTTAAGAACTTAATAAAACTAATATTAGTAATAGTTTATAGTGCTTTAATAAAATAAAGTAAAAGCTAAAAGGTTACTATATATTTTATTACTATAAGCCTTTAGGAAATTACCTTTATATTATTATTATAAATCTCTTTAGAAAGTTTTAGTTTATTAATACTACTACTTAAATTAAAGGATTTTTATAATCTTTTTAAAGAAAAAAAAGCTTAAGGCCTTTTACTATATAGAGAAAAGCTAAATTACTATATTAAGCTAAAACAGCAGCTAAATAGCTCTTTACTATTACTACTATAGGCTTTACTATACAATATACTATAGAACTATTTATTAGAAATTAAAAGGTAGATAATAAACCTAATAGATAAAGAGTAAATTTAAGCTAGTTTCTTTTTAGTAGTAGTATTTATTTTTTTAGCTAAAAAGCTAAGTAAAGGTTAATAATTCTATATTAATTATTAAGCTCTTAATAAAATTATAGAATAAAACTATTACTCTTTTCTCTTAATAAAAGAGATACTTAAGTTATTATTAAAGGTATATTAGTTTATTAAGCTAAATATATAGTTAGCTTTCTATAGAATTTAAATAGTAAATAATAAAGAGTACCTTATAGTGTTTTACACTTAATTTAGCCTCTTTAAATAGCTAGTTTACCCCTTTAGATTAGTAAAAGCTTTAGCTATATTTTAATAATATATTAATAGTACACTAAAAGAGGCTCTTAAGGATTATATAACTACTTATTTAAATAATATTTTTATTTATATAGAAAGTTCTAGAAAAGACTATATATATAAGGTATAAAGAATCTTAAAAAAGTTATAGCTAATAGAGCTATACTTAAATCTTAAGAAATACTACTTTACTATAACTAAAGTTAAATACCTTAGCTTTATAGTAGTAGTAAAAAAGAAAATATACTTAAATCTAAAAAAAATTATAGCTATTTAGAAGTAATAAGCTTTTATTAAGTTATAAAGAATATAAAGCTTCTTTAAATTTATAAACTTTTACTATAACTTTATATTAAATTTCTTAAATATTATAAAGCCTTTAGTTAACTTAATAAAGAAAGAAGTTCTATTTTAGTAAATAGAGAAATATAAAAGGTTATTTATAAGGCTTAAGGAAGCCTTTACTTTATACTTAGTTTTAGCTTAATAGAATCTTAAGAAGAATATAGTAGTAAAGGCTAATTACTTAAAAGAGGCCCTTAGTAGCTATTTATTTTAATATAATAAAGCTAGTGTACTTTAGTCTATAGTATACTATTTAGTAAGGTTATTTCTAGCTTAATATAACTATACTATTTATAATAAAAAGCTCTTAGCAATAATATCTTGCCTTAAAGCTTAAGCAGTAAAGTTATAAAGAGTAGTATATCTCTTTATAATCCTTATTAACTATAAGAATCTAGAATACTTTATATCTTTATAAAAGATCTTTAAGCGTTAAGCTAAGTAGATAGAGCTTCTTTCTCTCTTTAATTACTACTTATAATACTGCTTAAAGCTATAGGTAGAGTAGCTAAATATATTATTATAATAAAAGTAGAATTAAGAGGGAGTAACGCTATAGATAGGCTAAATTCTTTAGCCTCTCTCTATTAGCTATTTTAGTACTCTTTATAGAGATAAGGAGAAGAAAGAGATTATAGAAGATATTATAGTAAAAATAGCTAGTAAAGTAATGCTAAAAAGTTAACTAGCTAAAGCTTTATAAGTATTAGCTAGAATAATACTATTCTTAGATAAATACTTATAGAGCCTATAGAACTAAGGAGTATAGAAAAACTTAGTATACTTAATAAGGTTAAATATAGTTTAAAAGGAAAAGAGAAGGTTTCTATTAAAAGTAAAGATATAAGAATAGATTATAAACTATACCCTTAATATATAAAAGGCATTAGTTTACTAAAGCTATCTCTAAGTCCTTAAGTATAAGCTATTAACTACTATACTAATATATAAAATATATAAGTTGCTAATATTAAGCTACCTAGAATAAAATACTATATTTTAAGCATTAATATATAACTATTACTAAAATAGGCTGTTTTAAGATATTACTTAATATATTTAAAACTACTACTATTACAGCAGCTAAAAGAGTAAAAGGTTATAGTAAGGCCTATTGCAACCTATTTTAGCGCTAAATAGGTATTAGTTATAGATCTCTATAGATTTTATAATAGATTTACTAGCACTAAGCTAGGCTATACTTTTTTACTTAATAGTTATTATTAATTAACTTTTAAAGTATATATAGTTAAAAGCAATAACCTCTATAGAGATAGAGAAATATACTCTATAGTTTAAGTATTATTAGTAGTAGTTCTATAGGTTCCTAAAATAAATTATCTTTAACTATAGTTTAAACTAGTTAAGTATATTTTAAACTACTCTTTATTGCCTTATTAGGATTAAATAATTACTATTTACTTTCTACTACCTATAAATAAACAGTAGAATAAAGAGAGTTAATTAGAAAGTATAAGTAATTCTATAGGTTATAGTTGCCTTTTTATAGTTTAACTAGCCTAAATACCTCTTTATATACTAGCTAGCTATTAACAATAGAAACTCCTTAGTAATAAGTATAAGCTTAAACTAAGTAATATATAGGTATAATATAGACCTTATCTAGAAGCTTATAGATAAAGAGAAGTCTTAAGTTTTATATAAAGAATAGGCTTTAGCGTTCCTTAAATAGCTATAAGAGAGTATAAATATTGCTTAAGCTATAATTAACTTTACCTAGTAAAAACAATAAGAGCAGTTAAATAGAAGCTATAGGCTAGTAGAATAGTATAAAGTAGAGAACTTAGTCTAGCTAACGCTCTATTATATTATATTGAAATTAATAGGGATTACAGGACTAGATAACTAAGAGGGTAGTGAAGCCTCTAGATTATCACCTGTAATTGCTCCTAGCAATTTAATCACGCAGTAGAAGCTGCAGCAGCCTAAATTAAGCTATAGTGTGTTTTACTAGTTACGTAGAAGGCAATAGATAACTTATAGTAGTATCTTTATATTAAGAGCGCTGTAACGAATAAGTAAGAGTAGAATCTTAAATCTATTCTAGTCCCTTATAGACTCTCTAACTATATTAGCGGGCTGTAGTTGCTAGAAGGGGCTTATAGGCTACTTTATAATTTCTGCAAAAAGATTTACTATATAAAAACAAAAAAATCAACTTATAGCTATATAAACGAGAAACCTATATATATAATTTAACAATTTCTACTAATAGAAAAACACCCTTATAAGCAACTCTATTTAACAATTATACTATTAAATAGCCCTAATTCTTAGCTTTTAAATAGTATACTTCTTAAATTTCTACTATTACTAGTTGTAGAGAAAAACGCTGTTAAAGCTAACTATAGGTTAGGTAACTTTGCCTTAGTTAAATCTAGATGTTTCGCATCTAGTAACAGCGATATCTCTACTAAAAATCAACGTAATATAACCAAAAAAGGGTCACGTAATAGAGCAACTAGTAGGCAACTAGTAAGCATAAAAAATAGACTACAGGGTAGCTTATTTTTAACACTCCCTCTAGAAATGTAAGAAGTAACCAGTCCTACAAGCAACTTAGCTCCTTTAAAGGATATCTAAGCTAGAATCAACCAACGAAATACAGTACTAATAACATAACCAATAACATAACCAATAATTTCAGTAATTCCAGTAATTCCAGATAGTTATAGTTGAATATAACTAGTTGTTGTTGTTGATTGTTTTTGTTGTTTTCGATTTTAAACTGTTTTTCGTTGCTTTTCGATTTTGCGAGTGTTTTGTTGCTTTTATAAGCTAGCTAGAAAGCTCTAGTAACTTAATGAATTGTTGATGCTTTTGAATAGCAAGAGGCTTAGTTAGGCTGTCTGCTGGCATCTGATTCGTATCAATATAACTAACCTTAGCTATACCTTTACGAATCTTTTCCCTAATGTAATTAAATTTCAGAAGGGTGTGCTTAGTCCTGCTATGCAACGTAGGGTTGTAAGCAGTAACTATAGCGCCTTAATTATCACACCTAATAGGAATAGGAGGGGTTAAAGGCAGCTTTATCTCCTTAAAAAGGCTGTAGAGCCACTCTAATTCCCTAATAGCTTTAGATAATGCATTGGATTCTGCTTCTAAGGTGGAAAGAGCAATAGTACTAGCTTTCTTCGATTTCCAGCTAATAGGTCCACCAGCTAACTTATAAAGATAAGCATAGGTTGATTTAGAAGAGATTTTATCACCAGCAAAATCGCTATTGCAATAACCAAGGAGAGTTTTAAGTACTTCTTTACAACTAATAGAGCTATTAGAAGCTTTAGAAGACTTATTAGACCCTATAGGGTGTGGACTAGATCGCTTATAAACGATGGCAAAGCTTCTAGTACCACCTAAGTACCGTAAGAGGTGCTTAGAGGCGTTCAGGTGCTCTATATAGGGCTTGGCTAGGAAGGTTGATAGCCACTGAACGGAAAAAGCAATATTAGCCCTAGTTAGCAACATAAGGTACATTATAGTGCCTATTATGCTCTAATAAAGCTTATAATCGGATTTTAAGAGAGGTTTTGTAACTAGTTGCTTTAGGATTCCTGGCTGTATAGGGATAGAAGCTGGCTTAGCATCTAGCATATTGAATCTTTCTAGGGCTTCAAGGATGTATTAAGATTAGTGGATTTTAATAGACCTTTTAGACCTATTATAGGTGATTTAAACGCCTAGAAAGAATTCTGCTGGTCCTCTATCTTCTATTGGATAAGCTTTATGTAATAGCTTCTTTAGCTTGTTAATATAGCTTAAATTAGGCCCAATAAGAAGACAGTTATCTACATAAGTTGCAATATACGTAGATGTAGCTGGGTTGAAGAAAACGGCTGGGTTCGATATAAGGGGTTTAAATCCGTGCTTTTAAAGTAATTCTAAAAGAATTTGCTGCTATTCTCTAGGGCTTTGCTTTAACCTATAGAGTGATTTTTCTAGCTTAATTACTTGCCTTTTAGAGGGCTTATAATTGCAGCTTTTTAGTAGCTTAGCTACTGATAGCGTTGCTTCTGCAAATTCAACGAATCTATCTAGGATTTCTATATAAATAGCTTCCTTTAACTTACTATTTAAAAACGCCCCTATAAAGTCGATTTGCTTAACTTCCCAGTTATTAAAAGCTGCAAGAGCTAATAATATACGCCAGCTAGAAGGAATACTAGTTGCAGCAAAGGTCTCTAGATAGTCTTAACCTTCTATTTGCATAAATCCCTTAGCAACAAGGCGGGCCTTATATTTTATAGGATTATTTTCTTTATCCTTTTTAAGCCTGTAAACAAGCCTATTCTTTAGAACTCTTCGGCCCTTAGGTACTTAGTCTTTCCCTATAAATTTAAAGGTTCCAGCAGCTAATAGCTGCCTAAATTCGCTATAGGTAGCTTCTATCCAATGCTGCTTAGCAGAGCTTTTTAGGGCTTGCTTCCACGTATTAGGAACTTCATCCTTGCTATTAGAAATAGCTGCTTTAGTCCTAGCCTTAAAGCATAAATCCTTAATAAAGGAAAATATGTCTCCGTCTAGATCCATAGCATCAGCATCAACAGGTTCAGCTTCAGCTTCTATAGTAGCTTCTATAGGTGCTTCTGTAGAAGGAGCTTCTATAGATATAGGGGCTTTAGAGGCCTCTACAGCTTCTATAGGGTTGCTTGGTAGAAGAGCTTGATTTTCTACAGGTTCTAGTGGATGATTCGGCACATCCAGATGACTAGGATAAGGATACTTAGGGGTATAATTATCCACTAATTCATCGATTTCTCCCTCTAAAGGATTATCCACTATAGAACCAATAGGAACCTTAGGGATGCCCTAAGAAATAGGGCCTATTCCTTCTATAATTTTAACGAAGCTAGTCTTAATAATAGCTTGTTTAGAGGGGATGTATATTAGATATACATTAGAACCTAGCGTAGCTAAAAGTCTACCAGGAATAGTTCTTTTAGCTAGCTTCTGCAACCTAGATCGTTGTTCTAATAGGATTAGAACTTCACAATAGGAGCCTACAGCTCTAATTTTGGAAAAATTAGGCTTATAGGTCTTAGAAGGCTCTAAATCAGCTAGAAATAGCTATTTAGGACTAAGTGGCTTAGTACTATTAGCAGTAGTATTAACTAAGTCCACTATAGCAGGAAGGATGTAAGACTAAAGATATAGAGGTAATTGTGACCACTATAGGGTAGCACGCAATTGGTCTAGAAGAACCCTTATAGCTCTCTCTATTAGCCTATTCTGTTTGTAAATATAGAGGCAAGAGGTGCTAAAGCAAATACCCTTAGAAGCTAGCTAAGCTTGCAACCTAGTATTAATTTCTGTACTACTATTAAAATAAAGGTGTTTAGGGTAACAGTTATACTAGTTCTTTAATTCCTTAAAGAAGCCTTTAATACAGCTATAGAGAGTAGAACTCTCTTTATTAGCTAGATTAAAAGACTACTTATACCGCGATTTTCTATTAATAAGAAAAAGAACTAGAGGCCTTTTATTATAAGGTATAGGCTCTATTTTAACGGTATCTCCCTCTATTATATCTAAACATCTAGGGGGGTTAGGAATAGCATACTTGCTAGGTCTTCTTACAGCTTTAGCTTAATTGCAAGCTAGGCAGTTAAAATCCTTATCCTTAATTTTCGAAAAATTAGGGATTCCTTTAGTTATAGAAGCAGTCTTCTTTAATAAAGGGAGTCCTATATGCCTTAATCTAACGTGCCAAGTAGCAGCTAATTCTAGTAGCTTCTTATAAGAAGCAGAAGTAGGAGAATTACTACTAGAATTATCATTAGAGCTAGATTCCTGTTGCTCCCTATTATGCTAGATCTCTTGAGAACTACAGGCCTCGTTTAAGGGATCTAGACGGCCATTTCCTCCAATATCCAGTAACTTAGGACTTAGACCTTCTAAATCCCTATTATTAGAAGAAATCTAACTAGGAGCCCGTTTAGGAACTAGGGCTAATGGCTCTATAGCATCGTTATCGGTATTATCTTCTTCAAAATTAGATAATTCCTTAATTCAGGTATATTCCTTAGGATTAAAGCTGGGCTGTCGAGGGATTTGCACCTCTATAGGATAACTAGTATTATAACCGCCGTTATACCTACTAAATCCTATATAAGAGAGATTAGCGTGGTTACTACAGACTCTAGGGGTCTCTTGCCCCTTAAGTTGTAAGAAAAAACCATGCTTTTTGGGAACTAGAAGCCTACAGCAGCTTCTATCAGCTAGAAATAGCTGATTTCGTAAGAGAGTGCCCCCTGTTAAATAGTGCTTTAGACCACTAATTAGGTTGGTATCTAAACCTAGGCAATACAGGGCATCCTTTAGAGCTAAAGGCCTGTATTTAGCTGGATTTGTGCTAACTAACACCTGAAATACAGCAGTTCCCTGTCCTTTTAGGTAGATAGAACCTCCTCCAGTAGCAATAGGCGCGGTTTTACCCTTTTTAATAGGCTTAAAGGTCCTAAAAAATGCCTTATTGTTAACTATATAACAGGTAGAACCTGTATCATATAGTAAGGAGTTCTTAATTATTCTATTGGAGTAATTAAAAGAAGGGGTATTATTATTACTAGTAGTACTAGTATCACTAGTAGTAGATTCGGTATCTGAATCGTCAGAATCACTACTACTAGAACTGCTAGAATCATCAGATTCTATAGTATTCTGGTTGCTAGTAGCTAGGTTATAACTACCTATAGCAAAAGCAGCTTCTCCCTCTTTGTTCCTAGTGTTCTTTTTGCTACTTTTACGGCCTTTCCACTTCTTCTTATTCTTAGAGGCTTTGTTATCTTTAGAGGCATTAGAATCGTTAGAATTAGAATCGGAATTCTTCTTCTGGTTGGGAGGATTCTTTCCTTGGTTAGCTTTATTACTATTGGAACCATTAGAGTTAGAAGCCTTATAACTAAGAGCCTTAGATATAGAGGAGCTTTTATCTCTTTGTTCTTCTAGTAAGTCAGCTATTAGGAACTGTAAATTTAGCATATTTACAGAAAGACCTTAGGCTCTAGCAGCTCTAATAGAATATCGCTGCCTTTCAGCCCACGTAGGGAAGGTCTTCTTTAAAGCATCAATATAATGATTTACCTAGTCGATTGGATTGATAGCTACACTACAGAGCTGTAATCTAGCTAGTAAATTATTAAAATCAGCGTTAAAGGCCTCTAAAGATCCCTTAAAGTTCAAAAACGATAAGTTGTAATAGCTAGCGTATAGCGTACTACGCTGTATTTCAGCACTCTGCGAATATTGCCTAACTAGAACGTTATAGGCATCTACAGGGGACTTATGCTAACTAATAGCTGCTTGAGGTCCAGGTTGGCAACTATCCCTAATAATCATAAGGATTATAGCCTATTCTAAATCTATAAGAGTACTAGCAGCACTAGGATTATTAATGAATTAAGGGAATCCTAGGGCCCTAAATTAAATAGTAAGAGCTTGCTTCCACTGATCAAAATTTTCAGGGCCTTTTAGCTTAGCAGCCTCTAGAATAGAGTGGACCTTCTTATTTAGCTCTTTAATAGTGCCTTCATTAAATGCAGGCAGAAAAGGAGTACTATTAGAAGAGCTAGAAGGTTCAGGGGCCTTAAAGGAGACTTTAGAAGTTCCTTTAGTAGCAGGATCTTCCTTAGGAGACCCTAGATTAAGATTACCTATAGATGTAATTATAGTATCTAATTTACTTAGTAAATCAGCTATATTACTTTCATTTTGGCTTTGTTTAGCTTGGCTATACCTAATGAATCTATCTAGGGTATCTTGCTGCCTATTCATTTGCTCTTGCAAATCAGCTTGCGTAGAGTGAACTTGCAGCACTCTATCAGAAGCTTGCCTAGCTTCGTTTAGAGCCTTCTCAGCTGTATTATCTTCTTCATTAGAGGAGGATTCTACTAGCTGAGGGGGGGATCTAGCTGGTCCAGGGAAGCTAGCAGCAGGCGTAGAACCTGTAGCTGTAGCTGTAGCTGGATTAGCTGTAACTGGAGTGCTAGAGCCACTACCCCTTTTAGGGCTTGTGCTCTTGCCTTTGCCTTTTGGTGCCATTTTAAGGGTTTAAGTAGCTTATAACGCTCTTTATAGCTAGTTATAGCCTAATTACAGTGGAAATAGTAGTAAATAACAGGTATTAACCTCTACTAGATATCAATAGATTGCTCTATTATAGGCTTGGAAGTGCCCTATATCTTCAGAAATTATCCTGAGATTTTTCTCCAATTTCTTTCGTAACAGGTATAACGGGCTCTAAAGGCTGCGTTGTAGCGCAATCTATACGTGCATACAATTTGTATGGTGTACCAGATTGACAAGCGGTTGCGCGGGGCACTATGCACAGGTTCTAGCTATTTTTAGCCAAAAAATTCTGGAGAATCTTCTCCAATTAGGTTCCAGGAACCTAGGCACAGCAAAATTACGGGTATCCAGCCGATTCCCACTTCAAAATCCCAACAGGTGGGAATACCACACAAAATGATTCTGCGACCGAAAACACAAGAATATCCAACGTAGGGCGCGACAAGAGGTGCACGTTATACAGGATAACAGCACAACAACGAGCGATGCAGTGCAGCGCTGGGCTTATTTCTCGATGGAAATAATTGATAGGCAGTGCCTAATAAAAAATTCGCAGTGCGAATAAGATGTGTGCGTGTGTGTATATAAGGATGTTGCGCGACGATAGAACTAGCTATTGGGAATAGCTTCGAAAGTGTGTGTGTGCACTAGGTGCACAGGGTGGGCAGAATAAAAACACCAGTATGGTGGCTAGCGATGTGTGTGCAGCAGGTATTAGAAGCTTCAGAAGCTACTAATAGTGGGAGCCTTCTTCTCTCCCAGTACAGCTGTAATAGCTGCTAGCGCAGGTCTCAGTATAGCTTTCAGCGGACAGTACAGTACACAGATAGTAGATATCAGCGGGCTAACAGCTTGAAGATAGGTCTTCCGGGCTCATAACCTATTGAAATTAATAGGGATTACAGGACTAGATAACTAAGAGGGTAGTGAAGCCTCTAGATTATCACTTGTAATTGCTCCTAGCAATTTAATCACGCAGTAGAAGCTGCAGCGGCCTAAATCAAGCTATAGTGTGTTTTACTAGTTACGTAGAAGGCAATAGATAACTTATAGTAGTATCTTTATATTGAGAGCGCTGTAACGAACAAGTAAGGGTAGAATCTTAAATCTATTCTAGTCCCTTATAGACTCTTTAACTATATTAGCGGGCTGTAGTCGCTAGAAGGGGCTTATAAGCTACTTTATAATTTCTGCAAAAAGATTTACTATATAAAAACAAAAAAATCGACTTACGGCTATATAAATAAGAAACCTACGTGCACAATTTAACAATTTCTACTAATAGGAAAACACCCTTATAAGCAACTCTATCTAACAATTATACTATTAAATAGCCCTAATTCTTAGCTTTTAAATAGTATACTTCTTGAATTTCTACTATTACTAGTTATAGAGAAAAACGCTGTTAAAGCTAACTATAGGTTAGGCAACTTTGCCTTAGTTAAATCCAGATGTTTTGCATCTAGTAATAGCGATATCTCTACTAAAAATTAACGTAACATAACCAAAAAAGAGTCACGTAATAGAGCAACTAGTAGGCAACTAGTAAGCATAAAAAATAGACTACAGGGTAGCTTATTTTTAACATATTAAAATAAACTACTTAAGTTAGAAACTTAATTAAGTTATAGTAAAGTATATAGTTATAAATATACTAATATCTTTAACTATAAAATTAGATATTTTACTAGAAATTTACTTAGTCTTTTATATTAACTTTATTAAGTAAGCAGCAATAAACCTCTTACCTTTTTAGTAGTTAGTAGACTTAAGACTTAGTCTTAAGCTAACTATAATAAATACTAACTTATTCCTTAAAGAATATAGAGTAAAGGAGATTCTAGCTGCTAAAAATGCTTTAGGCTAAAAGAGATACTATTAAGTGCTTATTAAGTAGGTAAAATTTATTTAGCCTATATAGAAACTACTAAAAAACTTTCTTAATATAGAGGCACTAGATTAATTTAAGTTATAGTAAAAGAACACTTAATTTAATAATAGGCTTAGTAAAGGTATAGTAAAATTTTATATAGACTTTAATAATAACTTAATTATTCTTAACTAAAAATAAAAGAAAATAAACTCTTCTTTATAGAGGCCTATATAATTACTATAAAAAAAAAAAAAAAAAGATAAAAGAAATTCCTTAATAAGTAGTAAAGAGGTATTAGTGCTTATAGTGTAAAGGTATAACTACCTAAAAGGCACTTTACTGCTCTTTAAGTAGTTGCAAAATAGAAGCTAAAGGAGCTATATAGTGTCCCTAAAGTAGCGTAAAAGCTAGAGCTAGAATAGTAGCGCTAGCAGAAGGTATAAGAGCTAGAGTAGGTAAAAATATAACTAATGCTCTAGATTAAGGCCCTACTTTAGTAAGTATAGGTAAAAACACAATATCTTTAATAGCTTAGTGCTTTAGGTATAAAGGTATAGTCTTTAGAGAGAGAAGATAGAGAGAGAGAAAGTAGAGAGAGTAGTAAGCTAGGTTAGGGTTATACACTCTAGAAATATAAATAGTAGTTAGCGCTATAAGTAGTTTAAGCTTTTAAGCTCTACTTAAAGGTAGATATATTTTTAGTATATTACTTTAAGGTTATTCTATAAGGGTAAAGGAACAATATATAGCAGTAAAGAAGCTTTATATAGTAGTAAAGAGGCAGTAGTAGTAGAGGTTAGTAGTATATAATAAGGTATAAGTATAGGTAGAAGTAATAATAAAGGTATAGTAATAGTAGTAGTATTAATAGGTATAAAGAGCAATAAGAAGTTATTGTTAATATCTATAGAGATATACTTATACTTATTAGAGTTAAACTTATTATTCTTTAGAACAATAAAGGCTATAGTGCTTTTATAGATTACAAAAGAAGAGAAAGTAAGTATAGAAAAGCTATTAGCTTAAGTTATATAATAAAGAGAAAAAGAGAGTATAACTTTCTTTTCTATATAATTAACAGTAAGTATATCCTTAAGTATAGTATTATAGTAGTTATATATATTTAAGAACTTATAGATAAAGATAGTTTAATAAGTAAATTAGCTAAAGTAAAAGAGAATTAATATAGACTTAACTATAAAACCTTAGTTAATAAGTTTCTATATTTTAGTAAAGTAATACTATAGATAAAAATGCTTAGTAAAAAGGCTTAAGTTCTATATATAGCCTTTATACCTCTATATATATAGTTAGTATTCTCTCCTTTAGCTAAAGCAGCAGTTATATAAGCTCTTCTTATAAAGGTTGTTGCAATATAGTATATAAATATCTTTAAGGATATTACTGTTAAATAGCTCTAAATTGTTTAAGTCCCTTTATATAAAGAAACTATAAATATAGTAGTAATAAAGAACTATTAGCGCTATAGAAGTAGAAGTAGTAAAGGCATTAGCGCTAGTAATATAGCTATTAAAGTTCTAAATATATTCTAGGTTAATAAAGAAATAAGCTATATATAAATAAAAAAGCAGTATACTTTAGGCTAATAGAATAATATTTTATAGTTTTAATTAGCTAACTACTTATAGTTAAATAAATTCTATTTAGTTACAATAAAAGAGAGCTCTTTTATATTAAAAGAAGCAGTAGTAGCTATATAGTATAAAAAAGGAATTTTAAGAAATAATAATAAAACTATTTAGTTATAATATAGAGGTAAAATAAAATATAAAGGAGAAAGAAAAAGATAAAAAAGAGAGAAAAGGAATTATTTATTTTTATATTAAAAATAGCTAAAGGCTAACTACTAGTTTATTATATACTAAAGGGATAAGAATAATAATAACTATTTACACTTTACTAGCTATTAGTTTATTATACACTAAGAGAATAATACTAATAATAAATATTTACGCTCTATACTCTAAATAATACTCTTTATATATAAATAGATTATATATAACTAATAACTATTTATAATAGCAATAGAAATAAAAGAGAAAAAGTACCTCTTAGTTAATAAAAGGGATTATTATATAATAATTGCTTTAAACATAAAGAGACCTAAGAATATAGGCAGTTTATACACTAGTAATACTAGCATTATAGCTAGCGCTTATATATTAGTTAGATAATTAATAGTTATATATAAAGGCTTATAAGGTAAAGAGAGGTAAAGAGTTAATAAACCCTAAAAGAGTATAATTAAGTAAAGAAGTATAATTAAACTATTATAGTGTAACTAATAGGTTAATTAGTAGAGCAATAAACAGCTATTACTAAGGTGCTATAAGTAATTAAAGAGAAAGGAGGTAGAGTAAATATCTATTTATATATTAGCTCTATAACACTATATAAAGTATAAATAGTGCATTAATATAGCAATAGAATAGCTAGAGTAAAGTGCTTAGGCATAAATATTATACTCTTTACTTTTTATAGGTAAATAATAGAGAAAATATAAAGAGAGAGTAAATAAGGAATTAGCTATAATTTATAGTACTTACTAAAGATAATAAAGGGATTATTATAGAGGCTAGAAGGAGAAAAAGAGTATATTATAAACTTAAGCCTTAGGCTTAAGTCTTTTAGTAAAGAGAGAATAGCAGAAGAGAGATAGAGATCTATATAGGTAAAGGGAGAGAAGTAAGCTGCATTTATTTAGAGATTAACTAAACTTTACTAAGCTCTAAAGAGAGGACCTTAGCTATAGAGTATATACTAAAAGGGGCTCCTAAGGGGATAGACCTACCCCTAGATATATAGTATAGGAGTATAAGGAGGCTTCTAGTTCCTTCTCTCTTCCCCCTTTTCTCCCTATAATTATAGTTCTTATTATAGACGCTAGTTAGTAGCAGCTCCTAGGCCAGTCCATTACAGCAAGAGAGCCTTCGGTACAAAGAAGTACATTGCATCTCATATAAGGTTCTCGTCGAACGATTAAAAGAGCATTATTGATACAGGGTCTAAAGAACCTTTGTAATTCATGTCCCTTATTAAATAACAGATTTACCGCCAAAAGCCCGAATTACAGCCTACTGTGAGGCTTATGATACATGATGACCGTTAAAATTCGTACTGCTGCTGGAACCGTTGTGTCTAGCTAGTCTCTTGTCGCCAGTACTACGGAGTAAAGCACGTTACATTAGGTACGGAAAGTCAAGTCAAAAGTCCTGCCAGTGGGGAGGCCTGCCTAAAGCGGTCTAGTGCAGCAGAAAATATCTAAAATAAATTACAATAACGCAGCTAAAAATATAAAAAGCACTAATATAAATTATATATAAAAGTTAAACCTTTATTTAATAGCTCTAATAAATATTTAATTTATAGTTCTTAAATTAATACTAAGCTTAGTAGTAATAATTAGTGTATTTTATCTTTATAGCTAAACTATTAAGGGATAGCTATTAAGGCTGTTATAATCTAATAGGTTAGGAGGGAGAAGAGGGGTAAGCTTGTATTAAGATCAAAAGAGTGGACCGATCCAACTGAACCTAGGATTACAAAGCCTTATATATTTTAACATATATTTTTAACACTCCCCCTGGAATTGTATATCCAGGTGCCCGCTTGGAGGTTATAGGCTTATACTAGCAATTAAATCTTTTTATGGTTTTCGGCAGGGTTCGAACTCGTAACCTTTGCCTCGCAGAGCAGTGCTCTACTTTGTGGTGGGCGACGTAAGGCCGCTGCAGTAGGCCACAACCACTGCGCCACCGGGCTTATAACCTATTAAGATCAAAAGAGTGGACCGATCCAACTGAACCTAGGATTACAAAGCCTTATATATTTTAACATATATTTTTAACAGCTTGTTATATATTTATTGTGGGGCTTATAGCTTAATTAGCTAATTAGGTCTTCTGCAGCCTTAACAGGGGTCCATGCAACCGGCAGGACTTTTGACTTGACTTTCCGTAGCGAGCCATGTTTGCGAAGGCTACCAGATGGAGCTGTGGGGCTAGATACCCGATACCCGGTTGGAGCCAGCTCAGTAGGTACAGTGGGTCCAGATAATTCCGAAAAAAAGCCTAACACAACGTAGGTATCGCGGGAATCTGCGGGAAACTCTGCACAAGGATTACGCTGCGAATATTGCAGCAATCAAATTGTAACTTAATCCGTAGATTCTTTGGTTAATTCTCTATCGACTGGTATAGCTAATACCTAGTGCATCCCCCGGGTCTACGTTGATAATGGCCTTAGCATTGATAGAAGCGATGTGGATATCTACAAAAATACGATGGATATTTTTCGGAATTACTTGGAACCCACTGTATCTAGCGTAACTATTATTTATCCAAGGGGATCATGTCCGTCACTTCATCTCATTCCCCAGATGCGAGGTGATGTATGTTCTCTCTCTATGCTTGAAGTTGCGTGCTTGATCATGAATAGAACCATTCATTATCGCCTCGATTATGCATAAACTGAGCACCACATCGGTCTCCTTGGCCGTGACTCCCACGGTACTTTCAACGCTATTTTCTCATGTACGAGTGTACCTCTCAATCCCTCCCCTTGAACACGTCGTAGTCGCGCGACAGGCTCACACAGTTGATTGATTCCTTGCATTCTGTAATTGACTAACAGCATTTGAAATAATTGCGATTTAGTATCTCAAACGAAAGCCCTTGAAGCATAGACCGACCGCGCATTTGTCCTACGACGAAGGACTGCATCTCATCCGATCGTTTTTGGAATTTGCGTCGCGCCATACTGTAGAGGAGCTTCAAGCATTTTCCTCACAGTGGGTACCATGCCCGCAATGGATAAGAATCGAGATGGCGAAAATCCCCGAGGAACACCTTAGCCGATCCGCCGAGTTGATTCAAGCGCAACTTGGCACAGATGGAATAGCCCAAGTCGGGGGCTCGAAATGGTGGCAGTGGCGGAAGCCAAACACCACGCTCGAGGCCGAATGGATAGAAATGAAAGCTCATTATAACGCTAGAAAGACAATTGATGATCCGGGCAGACGCGTCATGCTCTACGTTCACGGAGGCGCCTACTTCTTTGGAAGTGTTGACGAGCATAGATATCAGCTGCAGCGTCATGCTCGCAAGCTGAAAGCTCGTGTTTTCGCTCCAAAATATCGCCTTGCCCCCCAATTTCCATTTCCATGTGGTCTGCAAGACTGCTTGGCAGCTTATCTGTATCTGCTTTCTATTCAAGATCCCAGTACCATCATCTTGGCCGGGGATTCTGCCGGAGGAGGCATGGTTCTGTCCATGCTCTGCATCTTAAGAGACCAGAAAATACCCCTTCCTGCTGGAGGCATACTGCTCAGCCCCTGGGTAGACTTGACTCATTCGTTCCCGAGTGTGGGGTGCGATGCACCATTGGATTATATTCCACAGTCAGGTTTCCACCACAAACCTTCCCGAGCTTGGCCACCTCCAAATGATGACGACATCGAAATCCTTCGGGGCGAAGCAAACACACAGTCAAGCAAAATGAAGAACGCTGGGGATAGTAAAGTGGATGGGAATCTTAGCAGCGATGGAGACACTGTCGAGCGCGGCAATGCAGTTGACGCAGAAAAGATGGGCGACTTAGCTGGCAAAGAGGCACCTCCATCAAAATACATTACCGTAACTATTGATGGGAAACCGGTAACGATTAAGGATCAGATACAGGTCAGTAATTCTTCACAAGCTGGGCAAGATCCGTGCTCATGAAACTCAGTTATACACAACGAATGCGCTAGTCAACCACCCGCTCGTCAGTCCGGTTATGCAGACAACTTTGGGAGGCTTACCGCCGTTGTTGATCATGGTTGGCGGCGGCGAACTCCTGCGAGACGAACAAATCTTCTTGGCGCATAAGTGTGCAAATCCTTCAAAATATGCACCGCCATTGGATTCATTGTCGGAGCAAGAGCGGGAGTTGCTGCAGAAATACAAACCGACCGATGTCCAGCTTCAAGTGTGGGACGATTTGTGCCACGTCGCGCCGACGCTCAGTTTCACGAGACCTGCCAAATTCATGTACAGATCTGTTGCTCAATTTGGCGCCTGGGTGCTCGCACGGGCCCAAAAGAGAGGCATCGAAATCCTGGATGATGACGAAATATCCGTCATTTCCAGCTCAGGGACAGAAACGGAGAATGGGACAAATGAGCACGAGGGGGCACATGAGAATCGCCAAATAGAGAATGCGGAGCCAGGACAAGTTGGTAAAGCTGGTGATCCATTGCCCCAGTTCAAGAATCATATGATTCGCCAACGAGTTACTCGTCATGGCGTAACTCTTCCTCTAGCTTCCGAGACGGAGCTGCCAGGTTGCTGCATGCCGTTATCTGAAGTTGGAGTGGTAAAAGAGGGCACAGTCAAGCGATGGTTAGCAAAGAGAAATCAATGGAACCAGAGGTACGCCTCGGCCAGAATTAAGGTTCACAAGAAAATCGTCAAGGATATGGTGAAAGGTTTTCAAGTTTTTGGAGATAATGAGCATCCCCCACCAACAGCGCTCGTCGGTCGACGATTGATCGATGAGGATTTGGTGGAGAAGAAGAGGACCAAGAGCATTGGTCTAGCGTTATGGTCTCTCTGGGGGTCCAAGCATGATGAGCTCACCGTTGAACGCGAAAAAGAAGTTGATAAGATGCCAGCGAAACAGGACGTCACCGGAGATGAGGGCGGAGGTGCACAGTCTTATCAAGACATTAAGTCTCAGCAGCCAGGGTCTTCGAAAGTAGCGAGTGGAAACAGAAATCGACATCGGCGTCACACCGTTGTTGATGAAAACCAAACAGAAAATCCAGTGCTGGCGGAGGACACTCCTGTGGCACAGCTAAGCGAGCATCGTGATAAACAAGAAGCAGCCAGCGCCGACCTGCCGAGTCCAAATGATGTTCCAGAAACGGGAGTTGCAGGGAAACGTCCCTTTGTGAACGGAATTGCGCTTCCATTCAGCCTGAGGAAGGACGCAGAAACAGCCAGCATGGTGACTTTAAACTCGGCCGTCACAGCCACACCTGGTTCTCGTCCGCTGAGTCCTCTAAGTTCTGGTGTAGACTTGTCTGGCAAGCCAACATCTGCTGACGCAGCCAGAGCTGACGAATTGTTAGCCGCAGGCACCACGCGCCCTTCTATCGATAAATTCTTGTCAGCGGACGGCAAAATCCCCCCAGATTAAAGAGCCTTTTGAGAACGGTGAAGCAACTCCCTCCAAATAGTGCTCAGTAGGCACCAGACTTTCCTAATCTTCTTTTTGGTCCAATGTAACCAGCAATGGGTTTTCACTCTCTGAATATCTTTCCTTGGAGTCCTTGGATGGGCTTTCCTGCGTCGGGACGCCTCATCGCTGTCTTGTCCCTCTTCTTCTTCTTCTTCTTCTTCTTCTTCTTCTTCCTCTTCTTCCTCTTCTTCTTCCTCCTCCCCCTCCCTATAATCTTTGTCCTTGGCATCGGACTTTTGGCCCTTGCCGGACCGTTTTGACTGTTGGCAAGTAGCCAGCTGACTCACGAAGGCGCTAGTGAAAAGACTGCAGTAAAAGACGTGTCCGCCGAGACTAAGCAGCGTGCGTGCAGAATATGTGCGGAAGAACTTTTGGCTGCTGATCAAGAGGGGAAAAAACCAGCTGCCGGGGCGTTCATGTTCTGTCTGTTCTATACTTACTGGGGGTTAAGGTCACTGTCGTTCACGTATGTTCTTATTAGTGGAACTCGATGGTGACGCAGGTTCATGTGGGAAACTATCCTGTACAATCAAGACGCATTGTTATTTTTCCTTTATTAATTCCCCTTTTCTAAATGATGTAATTAGTTGGGGCCATTGACAAGATCATTCCTTTTTCACATAAATTCAGTTCGCTATTTACCCATGATGTATGAGTGTTGTACAAGTTGAGTTTTGGGTATACATAAACATGAATGACACGACCCGTGATTCGTCCTCCGGTCTTGTCCTATTTCGTGCTCCGTGATTGACCTCTTGTTCTCCGTCAAATCAAGCTGGAGATCGATTGCAACAGCTCTTCTTAATCCGCGCCATTATATCGCTTCCACTGCTCCACGTAGAAGTAAGGATCTTGCGGACCCTTCTCCAGGCCTTTATAATCACCAGGTTGGGCTCGCACTTCGCGGCTTACGAAGGGGGTAAGCTGTTCATGTACAGATTAGATGATGTATGTTATCCTTTTTGCGCCCGCTGTACCTTGCCTACCTTGAAGTCTTTGAGTCCCGACGGAACAGCATATGTTCGGACTTTGTTCCATTCAATCACGTATCCTCCGTGTTTGGTGTGCCGACCCATTGAGCCTGTTCTATTTCCCTTGTAGAAGCCCTTGCCGACATCTTTGGTTGTGAGTTTTAGGTGGCGGTATCGCCCTACGGAAAGGGCCTGGGTGGGACGCATTGAGTACAGAACAGAGACTGCTCTGCCGTCGAGTCGAACGAGAGGTGGGCCGTCTTGCGTCTAGAAAGACTGTCATCGACACGTGGGCAGCTTTGCAATTGTTTTTGGGATTGGTTTGATGTTGATGGTTGGAAGGGTCGTCGAAACTTGGTGATTTGGCATGTCCGGAGACGGGATTGTTCCGGTCCGGGATGGTATCGTTTCGTGAGTCCGTATTGTGGAACCGCTGGCTGGGGGTTGTTCGGTGAGGGTGATTCGAGCACCACTTGTAGAATAACTGCATGCGTGCATATTTACGAAAGAACGAGCAAAAAAAAAGGGCATCGTCATAGCTACTGAAAGATAGCAATTCTTCTAGATCCTGAGAAGTATTGATTTTGAAATTGCTTGTGACATTTGCTATCCTTTGGGATAAAGCACAGCTGTTATCGCCTCGTGTCTTTTCCCCAATGTCATTGTACCCACGTCAGGAGGGGCGTCAAAATCTCGAACTGAGCGCCCGCCTTTAGTTCTCTTCCTTCAAGAGCCTGTCGGTGAATGTTTCCCCAGCGCAGCGTCGACGCTTCGCCTTCCCGCGTAGGGACTCTTCGCCATGGATGGCTATCCCCAAGGTAGCTTGGATCACAATGTCCCTTTCTTGGTTGCTTCGGGTTTCGCTTCGGCAGAGCCCCAACTGGACTTGGATGGAGAGCTTGGCTCTCCGGGACAGATGGTCAAGTCGGATCTGCCACCGCTCGAAACCAAGGAGTCGCAGTTCCTCGAAAAATACTTTGCGGAGATAGACGCGAGAGGTACCTCGTGGGCTGTAGTCCCTAGGGACGAGCCATATCGGTTGCGGATCAAGACGGTTGGAAGGGTATGTGACACTGTGCAAAGGCTCGATCTTAGTCCTCTTTGACTGATGCGATGGAGCAGTCATACGTCCTTCCGCCTCGAAAAATGACTCTTCCGGATGCGATGGAACCTTCCAACGCCGATGCGCAGCTTCATTCTCCCTTCTCTCCGTTGTCACACGTCTCCGCGCTATACCCTGATGGCTTGATCGACTCGCAATGGATCAAGAAGCACCAGGCTCTTGTTCCGAGCATTTTCGCATGTTTCTATCAGCTCAGTAACGACAAACGGCTCCAGTCCGATATCAACGAGACCAAAGCGACTCTGGCACGCTCAGGATTCAAGACTCGGGTTGCAATTATCTTGTTCGGCAATGAGGATAGCGGTACCGCAGAGCTCACGGAAATGGTGCAAGATCGATTAGAGGGCATTCGGCGGGGAACCGCTTTGGATCCTAAATCAATATTTTATATCCCGACCCAAGAATCACCTAGTGAGCTCAAGCGCGTCATTGACAACATACTTTCGATACTCTACTCGAATGCAGTGGAATATTATAGGGACGTAGGCCGGCATGCGAGGAAGAAACGCGCGAGAGGAGTTGCACCCCTGCCCACGATTCCACCGACTTCCGGGACATCACGCACACTCTCATTACCGGACTGGAATTTTCGATATGATTTCAAGGCGGCTATTCTGGCAGAGTTTAGACAAGAACTAGATGCAGCGATTCGCTTTTTTGAGCAAGCGTATGAGATACTATTGGGACAGGATGTCTTGGATATTGTCCCCAACTGGAGTCCTCGGTGGAACGAAGCTCGACAATTGGCTGATATTATTTCGATTCGATGCCTGCGGCTGCACTTGTGGATGGGACATACGAGCTTGGCAGTCAGAAGGTGGCAGGCACACAGGGACAGAATTGGTGATTTCGTTGACCGGAGAGGTCGAGGTACGAATACTTACAGCTGGCAGGCCTGGGAATCAAGGTGGGCGAAAGTCATGGCCCAACTGATAGAAGCGGTCGAGGTTGCCGGCCTAATCCCAGCGTCCATGACGATATTTTTGCCTCCAGAGAAGGCTGTATTAGGGGAGCGACTACAACCGTGGGAGCATCTGCATCATACGGGATATTGGTACCGAATTGCTGCACGTCATCTTGCAGCGCGGCGCACACTGGCTAGAATGATGCCCAGCGAAGATCGAGAGGCACCAGACGGCGCATCTGGTAAGACTGCTGGGAGTAATTACGATACTTATATGTGTCCTCCTCCATACGAAGAGTACCCCGTTGATGGCCGGGGTGGTGTCAATCATGCCCAACAGATCATCGACTGCCTCATCACTGCAAGAACACAGTTTCAAGCACGAAAGCAACTGCGTACTGCAGCGGAATTGTCGTTGGAATGTGCCAAGGAGATGGCTTCCTTGGGCTTGTGGGATGAGGTGGTGGCGATTTTGCGGCCCCTTTGGGATGACGCCTTATTCCGTTCCGACAACTGGCTCGACATTGCCGAGGACCTGTGTTGGCTTCTACGCAAGGCAGCCAAGGAATGCAGCAGACCGGATCTCGTTGTTGCCACTGACTGGGAGCTAATGAGCAAAAGTGAGTGGGTTTCCTGAAGTATATAACTCGGCCTCTGCTGTATGGAAGCTAATTCAAGCGAACCTCTTTAGAGTTCGTTAAGCGGCAGCATCGGAATCCTGATCTGTCACAGTCACTAGATGGGATGACTGTGAATGAAAAGCTGTGTGTGCAATTGTCGGATGAGACAGCATCGGAACTGGTCTGTGCCAGCTTTGTTTTTCGAACGAAGGAGAGCAAGGTTGGAGATAGCTGCAAAGCCCAGTTGACATTGATATGCAACGCTGTACCGGATTCGAGCCCCATTATACTTGCATCGGTCCGAATAGACTTCAAGGATAGTCTGAAACCCATCATCATTCATCATTCATCAAGTAAAGCAGAACAGAGCCTCAACAGTACGCAGTTGACCGAGGTTGATCTGGAGGAGGAGTTCGCAAAAGGAGATTCCGGAGACCTGCCTTTCCAAGTCACTGGAGCTTGTGATTTGACGCTCAAAGCTGGGCAAAAACGGGTATTGGAAATGGCGATACCGCTAAGAGAGTCGGGCGTAGCGGAAGTGTTATCAGTGATACTCCGTTACGAAAACAAGGCATTTGATCTACAATATACCAGGCGGTTCAGAGAAACTGATGCGGTTGTTGGATGGTACATCAAGGGTGCAGAAAAACCACGTCAATTGCGCGCAGATGCTAGAATTCTACATATCAAGCCCCGACCACCAAAACTGCAGATTACCCTGTTAGATCCCTCTAGGCAATATTACACGGATGAAAGCGTCCAAATCCGCGTGGAGCTGCGGAACGACGAGGATGAAGCAGCTCAGGTTAAGCTTGAGGTACAGTTATTCGGAAAGCCGGTACCATCTTTCCGCCTACAGGTCGGTGACCAGGAGATTGACGGAAGAGCAGCAGAGGAGGAGGAGGGCGATGGGCATCGTGCTATGGATGTGTCTGTGGGCATGATTGCCAGTGGCGCTAGCATGGAACTGGGCCTAGAAATCTCGCCTACTGCGGCATCGTCAACGCTTGATTTGCATCTACGTGCAGCATACCATCTGGCATCAGATCCTGCCACGCTTATTATACAATTCTTGCCCGTACAACTGAACATTGTGGCACCATTCGAGGCCAACTACGACTTGGCGCCTAGACTCCATTCCGAGCCGTGGCCAAGCTTGTTTGACTGCGATGGGATTTCCGATGCGGCAGACGAGGAGGTGGCCGCACAACCAAAGGGTCTCGCGCAACAATGGTGTCTCATCTGCCACTATGCGTCGTTTGCGGCAGTGGATCTGGTGGTTGTGGGAATGGAGGCGAAGATGGTGTCGTGCGCGGGAGGGGCACGATGCCATATCCTGACGAGACCGGACGAAACATCATCAGACGGTATCACGGTGTCTCCGAAAATAATGCACGAGGCGCGATTCGATCTCGTTGCACAAAAATTGAGTCTCGATGACCGACAGCCAGTGACACTGGACCTAGCTTTCGTTGTGAAGTGGAAGAGGAAGAAGGCTCCAGCAAACAGCGAGGCCAACACGACTGTCATGCCAGTGGGACAGTACTCGATACTTGGATCAGAGCCAAGGGTTCTCGCTACAGCCATGCACTCCAGCGGCCCGGCAGCCTCGACAAGACTGATGCTGCTCGACATGACGATTGAGAATCCATCGAGCCATTTTCTCACCTTTGGTCTGACCGTGGACCCCAGCGACGCGTTTGGCTTCTCGGGGTCGAAGCAGACGACGATTCACCTGTTACCCTTGTCCCGACGAACGGTACGCTACAGGCTCTTGCCGTTCGTCACGGGCGACTACATCCGGCCGGGCATTGTGGTGCGTGACAAGTATTTCCAAAAAGTGCTGCGGATTATTCCCACCGAGGCCATGAGGACTGATAAGGATGGTCTCCTGGTCTGGGTTCCTGAGGCGGCAAGCGCGGAGACGTCTGTCTGATGACGAGGCGCAGGCGCACGTTTGGTGAGGCTGCAAGGTGACGGGCAGTTGGCGTGTAATATAGCAGTGGCGGTGAGTGATGCCATGATGTGAATGCAATACAGACGGATGTACGGAGTATGGACAGCAGGAGGGCATGCTGATCTCATGTCTCGCTTGAATACAATGGGACTGAGACACCCGCGACAAAGTGAGCTGCCCTCTATTTCATGTGCACGCTGTTACATATTGCATGGACCAAGATGGATGGCATCGCGAGGGCTCAAGGACCAGCCGCCAAGACGTGACATGAGCTAAACGCCGAACGAGGCAAATCTCCGAAGCCGATCAGTAAGTACCTCCGTCCGGCATGCCCGTACTGATGGCGCTAGTGCGGGCGCCCTGTTTGTCAACTTCGGCGCACGTTCGTTTGCTTTGCTTTGGACATGGAGCATGAACATGCATGCACGGTTAATACGGTTGCCAGCCAGTTTGGTCGGAGCTAGACCCGGTTGAGCGGGAAGCAGGCATACTGGTCCGTTGCAGCTAGCTGAGTGGGGGACCGGGCCCACTTACGCAACGTCCACATTCGGCTGCAGGGGGTCGTTGGCGTCGTGCGCGGGCAAAAAGTGGCCGTCATTGCAAGTTCAGCCGTGGGAAAATACCAGTCGACCACTCACGTCTCCAATATTTATTCACCACAATGCCCACAATGGCAAGCGTCACGGTGATGAGGAAAGTGCGCCATCGCGACTTGCCATTCCTACAACACTTTTCCCCCCTCTCCCTCCCCCTCCCTCTCGCTCGCCCTCGCCCTCGCCCTCGCCCTCACCCTCACCCTCACCCTCACCCTCCCACAAGGGCGACACATAGAGAGGGCCGGCCGCCAGACAGACAACGCCTGGAGCGCATTCCCCCAACGATCCTCGACCATTGTTTCGACCGCTCCCACGATTCATCGACCCTTTCCAAGCCAGAACCATCGTCGCAAAAATGGCAGCAGCCCAATCACCGGAGGCGAACCGCCTCTCTACTGAAAAAACAGAGGCCGGCTCCGGCTCCGGCTCCGGCTCCAGCTCCCGCATCGCCTCTTCCCATCAGCAGGACCACGAACACGACAGGGCCCCCGAGGACGGGAAACCAAGGGACACTTATGGCGATGACACCCCAGATTACCCGCATGGCCTGAAAGTCGTTCTCATCATATCTGCCCTCTGTCTGGCCGTGTTTCTCGTCGCCCTGGACCAGACCATCATTGCGCCTGCACTGGGTGCCATTACCGCCCAGTTCCAGAGTGTAAAGGATATTGTGAGTCCGTTGCTAGCGTTCGGGCAGGATTCGTCTCCGCGGGATTGTGTTCTGGTCCAGGGGGAAAAGCTGACCATAGACTAGGGCTGGTACGGAAGCGCATATCTTCTCACCACGACCGCGCTGCAGCCCATGTACGGTGCTGTGTACAAATACTTCAATGTCAAGCTCGTCTACCTCGCGGCTGTCATCATCTTCGAGGTGGGCAGTCTGGTGAGCGCTGCCGCGCCGAACTCGACGGCTTTTATCGTTGGCCGTGCTATTGCTGGTGTAAGTTTCTGCTATCCTTCCATGTTTCCTGCTGCCTTGTTGGAAAGATACCGTTCTAAAGAGGCTCTTGTAGATTGGCACGGCTGGCTTGTTCTCAGGCTCCATTGTCATCCTCTCCTTGTCGAGTACGTATCCCACCGGCCTCTCGCCTTCTCGACTTGCAAAGAAATTGTTGGGGTGTTAACACGTGCTAGTGCCACTGCGCAAACGACCTATGGTGTTCGGTCTCATTGGCGCCATGTGGGGTATTGCTTCTGTTGCAGGCCCTCTTCTCGGCGGGGCTTTCACGGAAAATGTTAGCTGGCGATGGTGTTTCTACATCAATCTCCCCATCGGTGGCTTGGCCATAGCTATTGTCACTCTCTTCGTCCATGTTAATCGCAATACGTCCGATACCGAGAACATGTCGTTCATGCAAAGACTCCGCCAGCTCGACATGTCTGGAACCGTCATCTTCATCGCTGCCATTGTGTGTCTGTTGCTGGCTTTGCAATGGGGAGGAGCCGATTACCCGTGGCACGACTCCAAGATCATTGGCCTTTTCGTAGGCTTCGGCCTTATGCTGGCCATCTTCACAGCCATCCAGGTCTGGCAGAACGATCGGGGGACCCTGCCGCCACGCCTGTTCAAGAACCGAAATGTCCTGTGTGCCATGTTGTTCGCCTTCTTCTTCGGCGCAGGCTTCTTTCCGCTCATCTACTTTCTCTGTAAGCGTCCTTCTGCGGATCCAGTCCAGAGCTCGATGGGTGAAATGCTTACTGACCTGCTGTTACAGCCTTGTATTTCCAAGCCATCCAGGGCGTCAGCGCCGTTCAAGCGGGCATCAAAATTTTGCCGCTCCTCCTCTCCACGGTCCTCATATCCGTCGTGTCCGGCGCCATCATCTCTGCCATAGGGTACTACAACTTTGTCATCATTCCGTGCATGATTCTTTATACCGTCGGATCCGGCATGCTCACCACCCTCGACTTACACACGCCTCTCCGCGAATGGTTCGGCTACCAGGTTATCGCTGGTCTCGGCATCGGTGCTGGATTCCAGATTGGCGTTTTGGTCGTGCAGACCGTGTTACCACAAGAAATGGTGCCCGTGGCCACAGCTTGCGTCCAATTCTTCCAAGCACTCGGTGGCGCCATCTTCGTTGCCGTCGCACAAACGCTGTTCCAGAATGGGTTGATTGACACCCTTACCAATGACCAAATTGGTATCGACGGCAAAATGTTTATTAACAGCGGTGCAAATCAAATCCACAGCGTCCTGGACAAGATTGGCCGTTTGGATGCCGAAAACTCTGTTCTGACAGCATATATGACGGGACTAAGACATACTTACTACATTTCTGTAGCGTGTGCGGGCTGTGCCTTCCTGGCCACCCTTGGACTAGAGTGGCGTTCTGTGAAGAAGGGCCCTGGCGGTGAGAAGAAGGACGCTGCTGCTGCTGCTCCCATTCATGTGTAACCTCCAGATATATATATATATATGGTGAAGGCGTTTTGGTTTTCTCTATCGAGGTTGGTCAATTAGTCGGGAAATCTCTACCCATTAGTAATGGAATGTGTACGATTAAGTATAGATAGATAGAAGACCATGTCGACTCATGTATCGTGATCATCTCGTTTACTGCGTATCATTCGGCGGTCGGTCCCAAGACGAGCGGCTCCTCGTCTTTCTGGCTCGCGGATCCAACCCGACGAAGCGCAGCACCCAGTCCTTGACTGCCCTGGTCTTGTCCCGTTGAGGATGCTCCCCCTTGAGCCGCAAGCTTCTTGAGGAGTAATATCCGCTGTCATCTGCCCTCCAAAGAAGATGCAGCTTGGTCAAGCCCCGCCGTAGACTCTGTCCATAGACTTTATCCTTGAAGACGTGCAGAGCCACGTTCTCCAAGAGCACCACGTCCCGGCGACGCAGGGCAACAGCTTCACTCTCGGCAACCTTGTCGCGGGGCACCCAGAATGTCACGGCAAACCCGGTAGCCGTTTCGTCGCCGACGAGGACTTCCACCAGCGCGAGGGTATTCCCCCACCGCGTGGTCACCGTGCGTGGCTGCGCGACAGAGAGCACGCCGACAATGATGTTGAGCGTGATGGTTTGCGGCTGCAGAGACGTGACTTGCCTCGCGGACGGGACGTCTTCCAGATCAGAAAGGTGGCGTCGAAAGACAGGCGGTTCTTCCCCTGACGTCGTCGCGAACGAGTCGACGCCATCGACGCTATCGTCTGCTTCCGACCTGGCGTGCACACCGAGCGACTGCTCGCAGAACTGGGTGAGCAGGTCTTGGCTGCCGGGCCTTGGGTCGTCGTCCCGCTGGCTTTCCTCCAGGGCCGTCGCGTCGGCGGTGGAAAAGAAGGCTCCGTTGCATGCCGAGAGGTCGACGGCGTGGGCTTGCGTGAAGCCCGGGAGCGGCTGGCGCGTCAAGGCAAGGGAGCGCCATGCTGCGTGGCTGGGCGGAGGAGGCCTGGAGGGACGGGGAGTGTCGAGGACGATCTGGAATGCGTGCTCGAACGTGGTGATGGTGCAGGTGGCTTCGGAGAGGGAGGACGCGGGGGGCGCGCCTGTGAAGAGGAGGATCTTGGGGGGGGGGGGGGCATGGCATGGCATGGCTTGGCTTGGCTTTGCATTCGATCGTAGCGGAAAAGGGCGATCGCATCGCGTTGGATTGTGGGTGCGGTTGGTGTTTTCGCGCCCAGGAGTGGCGCTTCGGCGGATTGGGCACCGCGGAGCACGGAGTCTGGGGAAGTCGTAAATCACCTCCGTTGACCCACTTTCTTCCTGCCTTGTCTTCCGGCTGGACTGCACTTTTGTACCGACCCACTTTTTATCTGATGGCTCTGTCGAGCGACCTCGGGTGACCCTAGGTCCTCTTTGAAAGAAGTGGAGTTGTGAGACGTGCGATGTAGTTGGCCCCGTGATCCTTGTGGGTCTAAAGCGGGGTAAGGCGGAGACCCTCCCCCGGGATAGCAATCGAGTCGACTGTGCCTCGCCAACTTGCACCTTGAAACACCATCTTTGTACGACTGCGGAGCAGCTGTCAGTCACGTCCGGGGGTGAACTTTGAGCATATCCCCGAAAATAGGATACTTCCTGCTGCCCAGATTCCGCCGCGACCGCCAGTCTGTAAGGACGAGAACGCCCATTTTCTCCCCCCTCCCCCGAGAATGTCCAAGTTCAACATCACAGAGCACGTCATTGACGCCTCGCATATACGGGAATACCCTCGCGCGACGGCCGCCGATCAGAATGCCCGGCTGAAACTGCACATCAAGCAATATACCCCCAGGAACAACCCGTCTCCGCGCAAAGGCGACGTGACCATCATCGGTGGCCATGCCAACGGGTTTCCCAAAGTGAGATGGCCCAGCCATATGCAGAAGCCCTTCTGTTTGTCGTCGAAATAACAAGGCTGATGCTCTCTGGACAGGAAATCTACGAGCCATTCTGGGATGATCTCCTTGAAGCGCTGGAGACCCAGCGTGTCCGCATCCGCGACATATGGATGGCCGACTGCGCCTGGCAGGGCCAGAGCGGCGTGTTGAACCTGGAGCAGGGCCTGCTGGGCAATGATCGTACGTTGTCTGTCACCCTGAGCGAAGGAAGCGTGAAGTGCTAACACAGCGTTAGCCAGCTGGTACGATCACGCCCGGGACATCATCCACATGATTAACACGTACCGCATGCCGCGCCCTCTCGTCGCCATAGGACACTCGTTCGGCGGCAGTGTCCTCGCGCATGCCGCGCTGCTGCATCCTCGATTGTTCCACAGCCTGGTCATGCTGGATCCCGTCATTGCGCCCTACCCCATCAGGCCGTATGCGTTCTATGCCACCCCCGCTGCGGCGAGCGTCAGACGAAGGGACGTGTGGCCATCGCGACAGAAAGCAGCCGAGCTGTTCATCCGGAGCCCGTTCTACAAGGCCTGGGACCCGAGGGCTTTCGAGCAATGGATCAACTATGGACTGCGCACCACCACTGCCGATCCCAACGGAGAGGTGACGCTAGCTACGACCAAGCACCAGGAGGTCTTCACCTTTCTGCGACCCTCGTGGCCGGCCTACGATGCCGAGGGCAAGAAGATCGTCAATCCCGACTGGGCCATGGACATAGGCACCTCGTTCAAGCTCGAAGCTCCAATGTACCCGTTCTACCGTGCCGAACCTGTCAGCGTCTTTGAACGCATCCCCTCCCTCCGACCCAGCGCGCTGTTCATCAACGGAGGGCAGAGCCTCGTCGTCGACAAACGAGACGCCAAGATGAGGACCGCACTCACTGGGACCGGTCTGGGTGGAAACACGGGCGTCAAGTCGGGTCGCGTCAAGGAAGTCACCCATCCCAATGCCGGTCACCTCCTTCCCCTGGAGGACCCCAAGTTCTGTGCCAGAGAAGCAAGCACTTTCCTCAAGACACAGCTCGACGCTTGGACTGCGCAAGAGCGAGAATACGAAGAGTGGGCGAGACAATCAATGGAGCAGAAGACTACCATTTCGCAGGACTGGATAACCCATCTCAAGACCAAGGACAGACCCAAGCCCAAAATGTGATTTTTTTTTTTTTTTTTTTTTTGGTGTATATCACAAAGATTACATAAACATGTAATCTACTACTAGAGATGCATTTTGGTCTATGATGGAATTGCCAAGCGAGTCGAAGATGAGTTACATTCTTTTTGGTAATGCATAATCATGATGAAATTCTGGTGCATCGCGGCGTCAACAACATATCTCGCTCCTCATTGCAGATCGCTTGTGTATAATGGCCACGTTGACACGATTCTCCTCTTTTGTTTCCGCCACAATCTTGGACCATTCTCACCATCGGGTCCTGTCTGACCTCTTCGCAATCTACCTGTTTGTGCAATCTTTTTAGTGTCAATCTGCGATTGCTCCTTTAGCAAAGCCCAACTGGAAATGTCACTGCCGTGTCCCTCCCTCCGCTGAAAAGGCCGTCCCAGGCCAATTTCCACTAGGACCCATTATGTTTTCGGGAGTTTTTATTTTGTATTTTTAATTCTGGTCCTGATAAATGCGAGAAATGGTAGCTACATGTAATACATGGTATCCTGCAAGTTGCGATGAACCTGCTTCACCGTCGCAGGAGCGGAGTCAGTAGACGAGGTAGCCACACTCTCTGCATCACTGACGTCGTATTCCGGACGGTGCGCGCGGGCTCGCTCGCAGACAATGTCGGCATAGTAGGCGGGCGGACAGATGCTCACGGCCTTGGTGGCCCTCCCGTACAGATAGCAAAGTTCGTGGGTCAGGCGTTCCAGTTCATCGGCAGCGCGGTCGGCAAACTTGGACCGGAATATTTCATCCAGGAGAACTGTGTAGTGTGCTGGTCGCGCAGTTCCTTGCAAGGCATCGTGAGCTGTCAGGAAGAAGTCCCAGTAGGGCGCGAGGGTGACGCCGCGATCGACCACGGTGCCGTTCTTGACGTTGCCGGACCGAGACATGTCGTCCGCGCTGGTGGGGTAGAACCGTGTCTGATGGCGCTTGACGGAGACGATGATGGTGAGCTTGGGCTGCTTCTTGCCATACAGCGATCGACATGCTTCTCTAATCATGGGCAGCTCTTGATCAATCACCTGTGCGAACTGGCCCTCCGACACACCATCTCGAAAGATGACAATGTTCTCGGGCAGCGCCTTGTTGTTTCTCGACTGCCATATACGGAGGCGAGATTTGAAAGCCTCAGTGAGTGGGCCGTCGAGCATCTCCTGCTTGGCCTTTTGCTCCCATGCTATAGCCGGCCATTGCGCAAGGTCCCTGTCGGCAGAGGCGACCAGGCCAACCAGACTCGGAGGTTCGTTGCCCTTGGTGACGTTCATATTGGTCGGGTGCGTGACGTCGTACCCGACAAGCATGGTCTGACCCTCCTTCAGCAGGCCAAAGTCATTCTTGAGCTTGTGGTTCACACCACCTGCTTTCAAGTTGATTTTCAGGCCAACGTTGCTGTAGTAAGACAAGTTCCTCTCCTTGTGCAAGTGCTTCGCCACCATGCAGGTCGTATGAATACCGAATTGGCAATCCCCGAGTCGTTTGATCTTGGTATAGAGTCCTGTGCTGTCCTTTTGGGGCAGGACAAACATGATGTGCTGGATTTTGTGGGTTTCTGCATAGTTGAAGAGGTTCTCAAGCCCATTTCTCATGGCCACCTCGTACAGCATATATGTCTTGGGCAGGCCGATCGGGGATTTTGCAATGTTGATGCCCATATCACGAGCCATGAAACCAGCGAAATCTTCCATGGTAGATTTTGGAATCTGCCGGCTGGCGTCGTTTTCATACTGTAGCAAGTTGATGTACGTCCACTTGCTGATGGGTGCTCCCGGCTTGACCACCTTGACAGACTTCATGTTCCACGACCCATTATATGGCGAAATGGCAGCTGGCTTCTTCGTGGCGTCGACATAGGCCACCACCGGAACTGTCAAAACCCTAGCATTGACAGTCGCTAACTTCTTGTCAATGGATATACCAAAGTTCTGAAGCGTCGAATTATTGTCGTACGCCAGGACATCACGAGCATCCTGCGCGATGGACAAGGCATTCTCATAGGGTGTACGACAGGCGAAAGTAAGCATTGCTGTTGTCTCGTCGGCCGTCAGTTTTGCCTTGACGCTTTGTCCCTGCTGGATTTCCAGAACCTCGGCCGGGAAGAAGGTGGGCCGCTTAGTCGTCCCAAGATTGAAGACTGGAAGATCTCGCAAATTGAGTCCGTATTCTGCGCCAGTATGTCAGCAGGGAATCAATAGGGATCAACGTGGTTCTTTGCTAGCGTACGTACTCTTCTTGTAATAGTCATGTACGGTTATATAACGGCCGCCTTTATCGTCCGTTAGCCAGAACTTAATATTCTTGGGTCCCGGGTACTCCCATCCGCGATCAATTTGCGGACGATTTGGACCCTCTGCCATGGTTCCTGTCAATTTGGTGACGATTCCTTGCAGAGCTTTACTGCGTCGCACCTTGCGCCCATTGCCAACAGTAAAGGCAGCCCATACACGGGTCTTGGGTAGAAACTTGGCAAAAGCGGCGACCAGTCTCCTCAACTTATAATCCTTCTCTGACACCGACTGAATGCTCAGGTTACTCATCACTTCATCGAGTTTTCCAGAAACTCTGAAGACGCCGTGAGTGACGTTAGTGTTCAGGAGCAGTCGGCCGGTGCTGATACGGACCGATTGGAAAAAACCTCTGGCTGCAAGGAGCGCTCGGTTGTTCTGCGTCAAGGTGGCGGTCTTCTTATCCTTGCCAAAAGAAAACAATCTAGAACTTCCAACCGAAGTAACTTCCCCGAGTTTGGAGCGGGCATTGTGACCTAATATGATATCCAAGGCGTCGATTACTTCTGGGAATTTCGGATATACTGTCCTCTCGCCGTGGTCATCCATAGAGAGAATATAAGAAACCAGATCAGCAAGACGAACCTCTGTCGGTCCATGGATAGTGGCAGTGACCGTCTCGGGGGCTTGATCCTCGGTCTCCGGCGGCATCTGTATTGACGTTGGATTCGCTTGGAGTTTCAACTTGGCCGGGGAAATGATCAGACTCTTGAACTGTGACGCCAGAACAACCGTACTGTTATGGCTGGAAAGCTCATCCATTAATTGATGCATTGCGAGGTGAAGTTTGCGGCCCTTTACATCTTTTGAGACGCCCTTTTCCTTCTGCCCCGTTTCCTTCAATTCAATGTCGTATTTGTAAAAATAGGTGGCCTTGACCTGGATGGGGAAGTAGTTCGCCCACAAAATCACGGGTTTTCCACTCGTTCCAAAGGCAGGTCTATTTGGGAAGACATTGGCCTGACTATCCTGTTGTTCAAGTGACAACGATGCCAACTTTGCCGTCATACTTTTGACAGACGTCTTGTTAAGTTGAACGATTTCATTTTCCAAGCTAGCCACAGCCGGGTCTGGGCTTGGTATGTGACCGTCAGGGCTAGTGCTGCGTTAGCATGATAGTGTACAAGGAGAAGGGCTGGAAGAAAAGAGAGAATCGAGGTACAGACCTGAATATTTTTGATCTAGTGTCATTGTGAGGAGCACCACCCCGTCCACCTCTGAATCCTCCTCCGCCTCTGCCTCCACGATCGGAACCGCCTCCTCTGGAACCTCGAAAGCTGCCTTGAAAGCCGCCCCTGTCCCGACCACCACCACCACCGCCACGAGGACCCCCGCCTCGACCTCTACCCCCTCGATCTGACATGGCAAAGGTGTGACTAAAGGATAAGGCAGCTGCTTATGTTTAAAGATAAAAAATACTAATAATGATTTAAGGCTCTGAAGCTAGGGAAAAGAAAAGGGGTTAGCACTGCTAGGCATCGAGAGGGAATGAATGTCGAAAGAAAGCTCGTGGAGAAGAGGATGACTGAAAAGTGTTTGGCCGCTGCAGAGCATGCAGATGTGTGCGGGCCTTCGAGGAGTGCGAGGCGTCGTTAAGTTTGTCCGCGCGGGCGGCGGCACTTCAGGTAATTATCCTTGACAGGTGGCAGACAGCAGACAGCAGACAGCAGACAGCAGACGCAAGACTTGCTGGATTTAGCGAGGTACAGGAACTGCACTTAATTCTTTTTGGCGAGTTTCCATTTTTCCATTGGCGGTCTGGAGCGGTTTTGGCACCTTGACGCCCTGTGAATACAGGGATTACAAGGTAATCGATAAGCAGTGGGACCGAGACCTACTTGGCGTCTTACCGCACTCAAAGGGATACCTAGATGTTCCTGGATCGAGGGTTGCAGAAACAGCCAGCACGCTCGGTGATCTTGCTCATAGTTTGTGTGCGAAAGCTGCCAAAGGGCCACCCAACGCAGCAAGGTCCTGCGCGACGGCAGGAGAAGGAGACCCAGCGCCACCACTGTACCACCTCACTACGGCCCGTTGTGGGGAGTCAAACAGCTAACTACCTAGGTACCAGATTGCCAGATTGCCAGATTGCCAGACCAGACAAACGTTTGCCACAGCGGGGGCACGGAAGTAGCCGTTTGATCGTGCCATTTTGCTTCATGAGTCAATCAATGTTCATACCGTAAGTGGGGGGGGAGTCTGTAGTTAGTTGACCCGAGGTTTTGAACTCGACCTGACCTGCCTGGCTTGAGGTATCTTTGGGTCCCAGATGGGTCCCCATTGACCAATTATATTGCATTCCTACAGTATCTATGCACTCGCGTATTATAGTGCATTACACTATTATATTATCTCAAAGCCCCGAAATAAATGAGACAAATATAAGAAAAAACTGCCAGGTATATATTAGAGCTTCATAGGAACATCTTAAATCTCTATTATATTCACGATATTATTTTATATAATATTATCTCAGTTGTTTATTACTCTTTAGGTACAGGAAGATCCCAGGAGATCAAGGTGGAAAGGGGCCAATTAAAATCGTTTCTTTACGCCACCAAGGCCCACAAACACCACTCGCAAGTGGGTGTCAAGATATGATTGTTTCAGGTCAATCAGCGACGCTGAGCACCATGCATCAATGATGCAACACCAACAACACACACACATGCAAGCGATCGAGAGTCATCAATCAGTCAAACAGAAGCTTTACGCAAAAATACCCGTGTGGCGGAAAAAAAAAATTGCAAGTGCAGCAAGAAGCCCAAAGAAGCAAACAAGTGGATTGCATCCTGCAGAAGCACAGATGGATGGAAGCGTAATGAAGCATATTTCATCACCAAGACATCATAAAAGGCCATGCCTCATGCGTTTCGTTACTATTCCGTAGAGTCCGCGGAACAGACCAGGACCTTCTTTCCCACACCATGGACGCAGAGACCTGGCTCCTGGCCGATGTGATCACGACACAAGAAAAGACAGATAATTCATCAGGTACGCGCCAAGAAGTGATGCCGGCAGAGAATGCCCGGCTCTTCTGCAATCATCACCCATCGCCTCGCAGCTTCAGCCCTTGACGTCGCATCTGTTGCCGCCGAGAATCGCACTACCGGTAGCCTCCCACGGCCATGAACAACCACGGCCCAACCAAAGCGTCATGTGGTTGACAGATCTCACTCGTAGCTCAATGAGCAGAGCCAATCATACATCTGAAAAACAAAAGACGAAAAAGAATACGTTAAGGGCAGCAATGCCCGTTGCCGCCAAACTCTCCATGCGAAACCTCCCACGGCACGATTTCCGTCGGCACAAACAGGGCACATTGTGGCTGTGAAGGCAGGAACCAACCAGCGATTGCCATCAAGCGCCCTCATCTACTAGCCACCACGCAGGACCATGCCCCAAGTGCTGCAACTACGGAATAGAGCCGTAGGCATTCTGTACGGGAGAAACACCACCCACACTGTTCGGCATTGTCTGCCGAGAAGGAATATATAGTTAAGACTGCATGCAAAGTAAAGCGAAACATGTCGTGCCCGCATATCGCGAATCAAAAAGTATAAAAACACCATGGTTCTTGAGTAGGCACGATTTACAACACAACAGTCGTCAATTTCTTGTGGGAATCTGTCCAGATCCTCCCGCTTTCTCGATCCCGACCACATCAGCAAAACCGCCCCCTTCTTAAAACGAGATCAATCACAACCATGGGTCTCATCAAAGCAGCCATCAAGTTTGCCATCATCCCCATCGTCATAGTTGTGGTCCTGGCTGTCCTTGCCGTTGTCCTAGTCAAGATCAGGCGACATGGAAGTAAGCAAAAAGAGCTCGAAGCCGGGGAATTCCCGCCTCCAGCCCCGTTGCCACCCCCCGTCTATCAGACATCGCAGCCGCAGCCGGTGCACATGCCCCCAGGCCAAGGGGGAAACAAGGCGTTTGGATAGGAAAAGCGGGTTGCGAAGGATGGGTAGAAGTTGGATGCCCCATAAGTGTCACATACATGACTTTTTGCATTTACAAAATTGGACCGTCTCTGTGCTTTGAATTGAAGATCCTCGACGCAAGATTTGAAGGCGAGAATTGCTTAAAGAAGGGGGCGTTCGACCATCTTACGGATCCGAGGTTGGTGCGACTAGGGGCGTATTGCGCCTGTGAATTACAAGGAAAGCTGTTTGGAAGAATGGAAGCTTGGCGGCAAATGGATAGTCTTCACTGGTACGGGGACTTAGAAAGCAGAGAGGTCAGAGGGGATCAATGGAAATCGTTGCCTGAACTATACAGAGTACTGTGATCATTAGGGCTTCCGAGACGGGCTTTCAATAAGACAAGATCACAGCCAGTGGAGTGAAGGGTAACAGAGGAGGAGAAAACATGGTTCCATGTATTTCAGTCAGGTCTTGGCGCTATTGGGATGGCGGACAACTTGAATCAACCACACGGTTGAGAAGAATGTAATGAGCATAGAAACCGAATTGCAGCACTTGAACCTTCAGTAGCAAGAGATACAACACACTTCAAACCCTTCCGCACCACGTATCCAAACTAAGCAACTCAGTATCTCAATGCAAAGTTGATATAATCCCCATAATGAATATCCATTCCGCTTCGATCACTACCCTCAACGTAATCGCTCTCGGGCGGGCCAAGATATGAGTACCGCAGATCCCCAAGGTCTAATATTAGCTTCTCCAAAATCATATTCGGCTTCCGCAACCGCAGCTCAATAGTGTGGGCACCAACAGTGGCGTGCCCGACATTGTGAGACTTCTTCCACACACAGTCCATCACAGCAACATTCCACCCCCTAGGGAGGCCACGATCATTCCCAGCATCGTCTTCAGTGAGTCGGAATCTCTGGAGGTTTCCCCCATCCCAGCGCAGATCATACTCCATGCGACTCTCTGGGTCCGTCTCAAGCGTCATGTTGAATTGAAGCTCAAGGTTCGCATTCTCACGATCGGAAAACACGTAGATCGGGTAGCGTAGGAATGGAAGGCTGTCAGGGTTGCTGAAGTCCTGATCGAATGGAAGAGTCACAGAGCCTGAGATGGGATGGCCTAATGCTGGGAGCGCTACATACGGCGATGAAGCCCATTTTCCTGCGTCAATAGCAAGGTGGCCGCTCGATTCGACAAAGCCAGTAAAGTTGTTAGGCACTCTACTGTGGCGAACGGTCATGTGAACCTTTTCGTAGCCATCACGCGTCCCGATGACTTCGATAAAGACGGGCTCGTTAAAATTCTTCGGGACCCAATTCCAGTCGATGGTAACAATGACTTTGGTATCGTCGTCACTAGGTTCCAGGTCTCCGCTGTATTGACTCAGCTTGATCCAATCGTGCTGAGGCTTGGCGACCCAAGAGAACCCCTCTGTCCCACGATGGTAGACCTCGAAATAGCGGTCTTGAGGGCCATAGGGTGTGATGAATGGGAGCGTGACGCCTGGCTCGAGCCATTTGCGAGACGGGTGTGTTCTGTCAGAATCTTCGTTAATGTGTCCGGGATTGACTCCTTCGTTGCCTTCAACGGCTATGCCCATATGACCAACGCTGGGGTTCGAGTCTTGTCGCGTTTGTACATAACATAAACCATCAATCATGTTCCTGTATGGCTGCGCGCCAGTCTCGCCGTACCCGTAGTGCGGCTGTCGCATGACATGATTCCACTTACTATTGCTGATGGCGTGGTACTCCTGCATCAAATCATGGTCCTTATCCAGAATCTTCAGAGATTCAAAGAACAGCACATTGGTGGTGTTGCGCCGCTGTTTGGCGAATAGCTGATTTCTGTACTGAGTTACCCGAAGCAGGATATACAGATAAGATGCTTTTATGGGGTGCAGAATAAGCTGGAAAAACGCTGGCTGGTACTCGCTGTCGATTGCCGCGCCAATCCTCTCCGCATCTTGCCACAAAGTCCTCCAACGATCCACGATATTGTCGGCTTCATGGTATTTCAACAAGACAAATGTGCTTATGTCAATATGATCTTGTTTTCGGAGGGCCACCAGGCGATCAAAGCCATACCATGCCATGGCAATGTCCTTGGCGTGCTTATCTCCGAACTCTCTCGTCGCCAGCTGCTCATAATATTTTGGGAACGAGTCAGCACTGATGCAATTCACATTCCAAGCAAGATCGAATGCAAAGCTCATTAGGACCTCTCATGGCTTGAGATCGCCAACATTGAAAACCCATATGCGGTTTGCGCCTTCCGCATGTGCCAGACGCAATTGATGCCATGCCTTGCCCTGGAAACTCTTGTCAGAAAGCACTGTAACGAGCTATTTATCAAGGTACGTACCAGGGTGTTGCTGTTCATCCATCTGTAGCATCTCGGATAGCCAGTGTACTGGAAATGATAGTAATACTAGGGTAGGGCGGTATTAGTAAAGCTGTTCTAGCCCAGGCAAGAAAGACCCTGACGCGTACCCCGGAACCACCACGGCGTTTCTTTTCTTCCTGGTTTGGAAGTCGACGAAGCGATGCAAAGTTGTCGTCCGCGAACAACAATGTGACATCATCTGGTATTTCCAAGCCATTGTCATAGTAAGTTTGTACTTCGTTATAAAGTGCCATCAATTCTGCAGACAAGTCTATTAGTGACGTTGGAATCCGAAAGTTGGGAAGACTGACCTACGCAGAACACCATCCTCACTTCCATAATTATCCTTGAGGATATTTCTCTGAACCTGCAAAACTTCCGTCAAGATCTTCTTGGGATCGCTGCCATTGATAGGATTGTCGCCTTCCGCTCGCATCCCCATGGTGATGTATGACTCATAAGGACGTGCCCGTTCTGCTCCGTCCCTGAAATACTTTGTGATTTTCTTCTTGTTAGTCTCCCAGTTCCACGTGTTCTCTGGCTCTGTTGTTGACCACTCATTCATGGCCCGCTGCATTGGCTCATGGTGTGATGTGCCGACAACAATTCCATAAGTATCAGCCAGAGCCTGGTTTTTGGGGTCATCAACAAAGAATGACCGTCCAGGATATGGATAACCTCTCCACATCGCCGGCCACATGAAATTAGCTTTGAGTCTTAGGAGCAGTTCGAAGACATAATGGTAAAAGTTGGAGTCAAACTTGGGACCAAATTTTTCATGAACCCAGGAGTCCATCCCCGGCGACTCGTCGTTGATGAATATGCCGCGATACTTGACACTCGGCTCACCGTTATACGTCGAGATTGGGAGGGCATAGATTTCGGCATGTTGCTTTGGCGGAACATCTGCCCACCAATACCACCTGCTGCGAATCAATATTGATGTAAACCGAAAAAAAAAAAAGCTGATGAGCAGCCTTACGGTGATACCCCAATTTGCTCTGATAAAGAATAAATACCGAAAATAGTGCCTCTCTTGTCGCTCCCAGCAATGACGAGACCATTGTCATAGCCCTCAAGAGGGTTAGACACACATGAAGTGATCCAAGATTCCCATTTGCCAGTGAGGCGCGAGATACTAATCTTCTTTTCTGCTTCTAGCTGCCTTATCGTAGAAGATTTTGAAGCGGATCCAACGATCACGCAGGTCTTGGAATTAGAATGCCTGGGTGAAGTAGTAAGCACAACATTGCCACCTTGAGGTGCAACCTTTGCAAAGTCTTTGGAAAGGTTTTTGGCCGCAATATGAACGCCTTCGTATTCACCATCATCAATGACGATATCTGACCCAACTAGGCTGAAACCTAAACCGAACTCAAAAGCGACAACTGACTCTGTAACCATATTTGTTGATCGTTTTCGAATTCAGCTGTTGTTGGCGCCTCGCATCAAAACCAGAGTCATTGACCAGGACAGAACGAAGTGCAGAACAAGATCGCTTTATATCAGACAATCTAGAGTTGAGCTTCCAAAAAGGCAAAGAAGGTTATGCGAGCAACAGGTGCGTCACGGGGGGTTACGGGTGTCAGAGGATACTACACTCCCTTCTGCTGGTCAACACGAGACCAGCCACTAGATGAAAAATGAAATCACAATGATCGGAAAATAGGGTTAGCAGTATCTGGATGACCCTGTTGTGTTTCCAAAAGGCGCTGAAAAGTAGGTACAAAACTGGCCTCAGAGATGCTAGAAATAACAAAAGAATACAGATGTCAAGACAAGCATGTAAACACGGAATTAGGTCCTGCTTCTCCACACTAGTAACCAGCTTTGATGGGGGTGCATCTCAGACGTATGATCGAGACAGTTAAATAAATTGTGGTGGTGGCATTGACCGTTCGGATTGACCTTGCTCAGCTGTCGTCAAACCCCGCATCAAGAGTAGCTTGGCGGCAAGGATCTGAGCACTCCAATCATCTTCTTGGCTGGTGTGTGCCTTAATAAGGCCCAGTGCAAAAGGTTGGTGAACACAGGCCGTGAGGGAATTGCAGTAGATGATGACCTCGCAAAGCACGGGACAATGCACAGAATGCTTAAGCAGGCCGCGCTGTAACCGAGTCGGTCTGTAGTTCGTTGATACATACTCTGTGAATGAGTACGTCTTGCGAGGGAGCCATCCCTCAAGCCAAGTGCCGATTCTTGTACCCTTGCTTTGATGAAGTGATTCGGGAGACTTGGTGAGATTCATTTCTTAGGTTGGTGACCAGTTGTTGCAACCTCTAGGATATCCTGTTCCAATCCGGGAACTGCAACGAATTTGACGCCTGCTGACTCTAGCATCGAACGGCCAGGATTTGGACCAACGAACGTTTCGGGCTCCTGAACACCCACATACACTTCTTTGATCCAAGCCTTTTGACGTAAGATCCTCTCAACGCAAGGCATTTTGCCGCTGAGGCGCTTGAAGCACGGCTCCATAGTCGTATATAGTGCATGCGGCTCTTGGATGGTACCAGCCAGACTTTCTTCAGTGGTGGACAGCCGGTCTGCCAGCTTCAAGAAACAGCATTCCTCGGCATGTGTGTTGCCTGGGCACTCTAACGTGTATCCCTCAGCAACGACTTGGCCGTTGTCAAGCCTAACCAAGAGAGCGCCAACGCGGAAATTGCTCGACATTGGAGAGGACTTCTCGGCCAGCTTCAAGGCACGTTGCATCCATGCCAGGTGATCTTGATCTGTTCTCAAAGCCATATTTCGGTTCGACAAAAGCGGGCCAACAAGACTTTGTGGTGTGATACTCAAGATAGGGCGTGATATTGATCTCGTGAGTCCCGTGAGCGATCAAGTTAATTGAGCTAGTACCAGTAATAAATATTGTGTGAAACCCCAAGCATGGCAGAACAGACGAATTTCGTCGAGATCCTGCCAACCCCTGTAACTGCTGCCCCACCCACCCATTAAGCTGGCACTGGCGCTGGGTGCTCGGTGCTCCATAAGCAGCTGTCACGACGCGTTAATTACCACGCGTGACACTCTCCCAAGGTAACTTGCCAAATTCTACCCTCCGCAAGGCAAGAGGACATCCACGTGCCAACTGCAGTGTTCTCAAAAATCATTGCAATGTCAGATACCGAAGATTTTGCAGATGGCGAACCGCCGATTATTGAACCATACAAAGTTCTTGGCTTGAATAAGCAAGCCACAGCAGACCAGATCAAAAGCGCATATCGGAAGGCAGCATTGAAAAATCACCCGGGTAAGTCAAACCTTTAGATCAGGCTTTTCATCGCCTCTGGCTCATCTCTCATCTAGACAAGGTTGCCAAGGATAAGAAGGAGGAGGCCCATGCCAAGTTTCAAGAGGTTGCTTTTGCGTATGCTATTCTCTCGGATCCTGTTCGTCGCAAGCGTTACGACACTACCGGCTCTACTTCAGACTCCATCGTAGATGCAGATGACTTTAATTGGAGTGACTACTATCGAGAGCAATTCCAAGACTCAATATCCGCCGATGCGATCCATAAGTTTGCCGAAAAGTACAAAGGATCAGAAGAGGAGAAGGATGACATCCTCATTGCTTATCAAGAATGCGAGGGAGATATGGACAAATTATATGAACGAGTCATGTTGAGCGATGTCGTGGAGGACGATGAGAGATTCCGCCGAATCATTGACGAAGCGATTGAGTCAGAAGACGTTCCAACTTTCGACGCCTACAGAAAGGAAACCAAGAAGAAGCGTGCGACTCGGTTGAAGGCAGCAAGGGCGGAGGCCAACGAAGCTATTTCATACGCCAAGGAACTAGGTGTGCACGACAAACTTTTTGCTAAAAAAGGGAAAAAAACCAAAAGCAGCTCGGAAGATGACTTGACTGCCTTGATTCAAAAACGACAGCAAGATAGATCAGTCAGCTTTCTGGATCATTTGGCTGAGAAGTACGGGGCGAGTGAAAGCAATAGCAAAAAAAGCAGGAAACGTGCCGCAATGGAGGACGAGCCATCCGAGGCTGCTTTTCAAGCCGCAGCTGCCAAGTTAAATGGTGGCAAGGCGAAAAGAACCAAAAAATAGAATCTCTGACGTGCTATCGAATTTGCAGGCGAACGGATTAATGCCGCTGGCACATTTGCTATGAAGAGCTTTCAGACTTAAGCATGATACTGCTAAACGACAGAGACAGGAGATTAGAAATGAGGCTCACACCAATAGGTAGACAGTACTGAGGGTTCTGCGCCGACTTCATGAAATCAATGATCAAAGTATCAGCAATCACAAACCCGAATCATTTTCCCTTGGGGCGTAGAATAAACAATGTGAAGGCTTGTGATTGGACGGGACTGAAAGTATGGAACTGCTGTGGGGCCACCAATGTCGCCGCCTGTGCTTAGTCGATGCCAGAGCAGTCAATTTGATTGTGTCTGAACCCCAGCTACCGTGAATGGTGTGAATGCTGTTGTCTCTCAACCTTCAAAGTGCTATTGCCCCATGGCACGGGCAGCAGTCAGCCAGATATTTTCCCAAGTCACCAAGACGTACGCTGTGACTCGTGGAAGAACACGCGTGCAGTCACAACCATGCCATGGTTGAAGCATGCAAGGCCGACATTTACCCGCGTTATTGTTTTCATCTGTCGCCCACTGTCAACACATGGTGCTTCTTGCCGGCGGCCAGGATTCACACTTTGCAACAACATGCTGGGTTTGAGGGTAGGACCACAGCGGATGGATCAGGTTTTTTGAATCCGTACTGACTAAAATTTCAGGCGAAAACTTTTTTTTTCACAATAACTTGCCCATAAAATGGGTACGCATCGTGGGCCCTGTGGTCGCAATCGATGATTTCTTTGGACGACGCGTCTTTACAGTAGACGACAGCAGTGGAAGATGCATCGAAGCCTGGGTTTTGCTACAGTCACTCGTCTCGGGCAGCGAACCACAGCGGCCCGCATCCAAGGCAAGGACAGAAGCCAGAGCTGAGGAAATCAACACATTACGAGACCCCATCTCCCTAGGTCTTTACAGCGAGATTGATATTGGTGACGTGCTCGATGTGAAAGGAAACTTGTCTAGCTTCAAGGGACAGGTGCAAATCAAAATCGAGAAGCTCGCAATTGTGAAAAGTACCGCACATGAGCTGGTTCTTTGGCAAAAAAGATCCAGATTTCAACGCGACATTTTGGATAAACCCTGGGTTTTGACGCCAGAACAAATTCGACATTGTCGCAAAGAAGCTGAGGCCTCAGAGTCAAGCTTGGAACGAAAGAAGAGGCGTCGACATGTAAGCACAGATATCGCTGCAAGAAGAAAGTATGCTATCGATCAACCGAAAAATGCTACTTGCATATCTTCCCAAACTAAACAAGGGAAGCAGACAAGTCGGCATGCAAATGTTGCTGGGCGATTGAAGGGGCTGATTCGTGACGGCTCGGCTCAAGGGAAATACAGCGCTCTCGGGTTATGAACGGGTCCTATAATGTGGTTATTATTATCTGCATCCTCCGGTTCTTTTTTTCAGATGCTCCTACGCACGACTTGTATAATGAAAACCTAATTATCCGCCATTTCTCCTCCCTGACTTGAACAAGTCACCTCATGTGCCTACAGCCTACCTATGTAGCTAGGCATTTTTGAAAACTCCGTTCTGAACAAGAGTTCTAGTTTTCATGCTTGTGTACCGCAGGTCATTCCGTTGTGCATGGAGATTTAGGCAGGTATGTATTGAGGCTCACCTGGAATGAGTCGCTGCCTTTGAGCATTGGGCAGTGGAGCGGTAACTTTGGGAAGCCGATACAGAACAAAGCTCTTTCCACAGATGAGAAGACTGGCCATGGCAATTGGACTCCGACAAGGCTTGGCAGCGTCGTGTTGAATGACGCACGAAGTCCAATGTAGCCTGGTCCTTCTGTTTGTCTCAAAACGTTTGATGCAAATATTTTTGAGGCGAACGTCCGGTGCGTTACACTGCCTCTCGAACTCTCAAACCTAAACCCTTCACTTAACTGCCGCTCGTACTCTGCTCAACTATATCTCTAATAATCAACCATATCCTAAGAATTCACTGCCTCTTTTCCGAATCATACTCTTCCTGGAATCGATCAAAACAACAGCTGAGTTATTAACAGATACCTAAAAGGTACGGCAATGCTTGTGCTCCCTTCCCACCGTTGATCACTTTTTAGCCAGCCTGTTATGGGCACAGCGGACTGTGAATCAGCCATCTTCAATATGTTCACGAAAACTTACCATTTCAAACTGCACACTCATGGATACTCGGGCATAAATTTCTCCCTTTTACCCTCAAGCCATGTTTCTTAGGCATGCCATCTCCAGCTGCCACATCGCGGGCTAGCCCATAGCAATCCAAGATGAAGATATATCTCCTTCTGGTGTTATCGAACTGGCTGACATGTGGCTTAGGACATTTTGGGACGATCAAGATTTTCAAACATATTTCTTGCCAGAATATTACTGAGAAGAACTATTCAAGAATCCCTCCACGTCATACAGCGCTGTACAGCATTGATAAAGACGACTCGCGGGCACCTCTTTCTGCTGCATCTGTATCCTTCTATGCGACACCAGTGGAACTTGATGATCGCACTGTGACTAGGAGCCATTTGAACGCATCGAAATCATCGTGGAAGAAGAGCGATATTGGTCATAACACTGCCGCCAGTATCTTCAACCCAGCTACTAGCATTCGTTTGCAAACCACGCATCCGAGTGAAGCTCATTCCTGTAGAGGTGACAAACAACTCCAACCCACTCAGGATTCATATTCCTACCCTTTACCCATCGAGCAGATTTTCTTGAACGCCACAGCCTCGAAAACACCAGCGACTAAGCAGCATATTCCTATGATGGCGTGTCAGGACATCTTCACAAAGCCTATTGACTCTAAGGCACCACCGTCAAACTTCCCCGTAAGACACGAGCATCCTGTGCCGCGTAAGGGAATCCGCTCAGAACCTCCTTTACAAACCAATAAATTCTACTCGAACCTCTTTTTGGGAGATCAGAAGGGACCTGCCTTCACTTTCCCTTACTCTGTTTCCTGGGCTGGAGGACAAGGAGAAAGTGGTAGCTGGGGCATGGCCTGTTCACACATAGATGAACACCAGAGGGTCTTTGGGACGGAGAAGGTTGTTGGAGCCTCTTCATACTACCTGAACCCAATAGGTATTCAGTCAATGGTTATCTCGGCCAAGGAACTCGGAAGCGAAACAGCTCTATCAATAGACCAAATTACAGCATTTTCGGCGAGGGTGCGGTTGAGCAAATGCAGGACGGACCCTCCAGCAATCTCGTTTCCCCTTGTACAAGGAATGGCCTCCGTCACGGCGCAATTCGATGGCGCCATACCTTTGCTGCAATCGGGTGTGTTCTTCAAGAGTGTGGATTCCTACAAACGCCAAATCAAAGACCATGTCACAACCTTCAACTTTTACCTTGCAGACGGAACTCAATGGCGTGTCTACGCACATCGAACAAAAGGCGACGAGCTTGATTTAAAGGTTTTAAATAATAGCATGGCCGAGTCGAAACATCCTTTTTATGGAACCATCCAAGTTTGCAAGCATCCCGGCACAAAGGATTCAGATGCAATTCTTGACGATGGGTCAGGTATTTATCCAGTCTCCCTTACTTTATCCGGTTCTGTTGCCGGAAAAAAGGGCACCTACTCCTTTGAGTTTGAAAAGGAAGGACATCAGCTCGGGAATTTGTATATGTACGCTTTGCCTCATCACACATCTTCATTTGATGGAGATACGATGAAAAGAGCTCGAGATGTCCGACTCCAAACAACCACCAAAGGAATGGCTACTCTGGTGAAAGGAACAAGGTGGACAATGGTGGAGCAAGACATTCCTATCGACATGGATTTCGCTCCTTGGCACCCACAGAAGGGCCCCATGAAACGCCTCACTGACAGGGCGAAGTGGACTGTACAAGCAGCGGCGGAAAAAGAATTGTGCCAAAATATGGTGGCTCAAACAAACTTGGACTCCATGTACTTCAGCGGCAAGGTTTGTAATTTGACGGCATAGGTGTGATTCTGAATTAACGTTCATTGCGATAGGCTTTGGCTAAGTTTGCTACTATATTATATGTCCTTCATGACCTTGTCGGAGAACCAGCGGCAGCGTTGGTCAGACAAAGCCTGGGTCCGCTGAAAGCAGCTTTCGACACTTTTGCGGCCAACAAGCAGAAGTTCCCGTTGAACTACGAAAGTAAGTAAATTATCGTCAGTCTGTACACAAACAATATGCTGACGGGCTTCTCGTAGCGGTGTGGGGTGGGTTGGTTTCCTCAGCCAGCTACGTAACAGGAGATGCAGGTATTGATTTCGGAAATACCTACTACAACGATCATCATTTCCACTATGGCTATCACATACTAGCTGCAGCAGCCATCGGATATATCGATCCATCATGGGTAGCGGCAAACAGAGATTACGTCAACTTACTAGCACGAGATGTGGCCAACCCTAGCAAGAACGACAAGTATTTCCCCATGTGGCGTAGCTTCGATTGGTATCATGGCCACAGCTGGGCTCACGGTCTCTACCCCGCCGCGGACGGCAAGGTTTGTCATGCTTTGCTTTCTTTTCCTTTGATTGAAGAAGACCAAAGATCAAGAGCTGACTGGCCTTACGGTGCCAGAACCAAGAGTCCAGTTCTGAGGACATGATGTGCGCTTACGCGTTGAAAATGTGGGGGAAAGTGAGCAAGAACACAGATCTCGAAATGAGGTAGGCTATTGGCAACGAAACGATCAGCTACGACATATCTTTGTGCTAAATTTCTCTTGCAGAGGCAATCTGCAATTGGCTGTTCTCAAACGCAGCTTGCAGAATTACTACCTGTATACAAGCGAGAATACCGTTCAACCGAAGCAATTTATTGGGAACAAAGTAGCAGGTATCCTGTTTGAGAACAAAGTGGATCATACAACGTATTTTGACCCGAATATCGAAGCAATTCAGGGCATACATATGATCCCTATACTGCCCCCAACTCCGTACGTGCGAGATGCGAAGTTTGTGAGTGAGGAATGGAAAGCATACTTCAGCAATGGACGGATAGATGATATCCGAAACGCTTGGAAAGGCATCATCTACGCCAACTATGCAACCTTGGAGCCCGATGCAGCTTGGAATTTCTTCACATCCAAGGACTTCGATGCACAATGGCTGGATGGTGGTGCATCTCTAACATGGTACATGGCCTTTTCGGCAGGTATGTTAATGTCTCTTCTCTCATTGTACTTGAGCTTCAAAATCTGACGATGGATAGCACTGGCCGGATGATAATCTCTTCGTAATACATTTTGCTTCTTTTAAGGAAAGTCGGTGACAAAGATAAGATAGGTTTCAGCATCGTACATGCTCGTTGGGTCTGAATAACTAGCGAAATTGGACGAATAATATTGAAATAGGGAAAGAAATTGGTTACGATCAAAGGTCCAATGGTTGAGCTTCAGTGTAATGGAACTTCCTTTTCTCTTCGATGTTTTTGTGGGCGTTGCTCCGCAGATGCTCAGCAGGCGTGTTTGACGGTTACCAACGCCCCTCAGCTCGGTAGATATATGGTTCAGAGCCAAACACATGTCATTTCTTGAGGTAGTCTGTAGGCTTTCTGGAATTCTTATTTATTCTCAGCCACAGTAGGGTTGTGCCAAGCAATGTCGCAGAGAATCAAAGAGTGGATTATAAAGCCACAAAGTCAAGCAAAAGCAGTGCGATTCTCTGTCGTCGCCGGAAGCTTGAAGTGCTAAGACAAACCATGTTGTTCTGAGCATATATGATGAATGACAGACTAGCTAATAATACTGATGTAGATGCGATAGTTTTGAAGGGGGCGATGCATCGGCCGAGTAGAGTAAGTTCCATGCCCCCGGGGGATCGACCACACAGTTGCCAACCCCTGCGCACCCTTATTTTCCACTTTATTTTCCACCGGGTGGCATGTCTGGTCGCTCATCAGGCAATGGAGTCGCAGAGCGGAAATCAGGGAAATGGAAGGCCGGTCATCTGCTTTGTGTGCAGAGCCTGCTGTTATGAGGACGAGAGAGGCCCAAGAGAAATTGCTGGCACCAACTTGTCGTGGTTGCCGTTATGACGTGATGTGTTTCACGGCATGAGCGGAGAATCCGGCCTTGACTTTGACTGTACGTGCTCGGTACGCGTCTCCAGGAGGCCTCCCAAGCCAGGCGACGGCGACCAGGATGGAGGAAGGAGCCCCGGAGCCCCGGAGCCAAGGAAGGAGCCACGGTGCTTCGGCTGCAGGGCGATGGGCTGCAGGGCGATAGGCATGCCAGGTTGACAGATCCGGCGCTGGCGCTGTGGCCAAACAGAAGCGCTGTCCAGGCGCCACCTGCCGAGCTGGCCACTCGGCTGGTGGCTTTCGCTCGGCGGACCCATGGGTTGACGAGGCATGACGACAAAATGTATGGAAATTGAATCCACCTCATCATCCTTGGTTCTTGAGCCCTTTGGCGTCGTCCCTTGCTCGTCTGTCTTCCGCCCCCGATACATCCGCGCGTGTCAGTACATGACTGCTACCATCATCTGCTCTCTTAAACGCGCTTCTGCACATTGCATCCATCACCTCTCTCTTTGCTGCTGCCAAGTCTGAGGACACGCGAACGAAAAAAAAAAAAATTTAAAAAAAATTCCGCCACACCCACTTCGTCATCTCTGCTTCACACCGTCCTCTGATCGAGATCGAGGCCGAGGCCTTGAGAGATTTTCTTTCCTTATCAGTTGAGCTGTGATTGATTACCTGGGATTTGGTGGAAGTTGTCGGTCTAAGCTATGGTATTTGGAGGTCTTGGTAAGTTTGAGCTTATTTTGTTCGAAGCGCATTGGCCGTCGTCCGTCTTTACATTTTGAAACCCAAACGAAGGGAGAACAGGATGAATTCCATTCTTGGCAGTTCATCAGCTTCCAGCCATCTGGCGCACACTTGGAACGTTTGCTCGGCGCTAGTAGCTAACGTTGCCCTCTCACCACGTGGGTTTCTCGAGTCGTTGCGCCCATGTGACACATCCATCTATCTCCATGCCCAATTACCTATGGAATCAAGCTCTTTCTTAGCTCGACAGGGACGGGACTCCAGGTTGACGCCACAATAGTTACGTGCGCTCCATGACTCTGGTACTCACTCAGCCTGCCGGCTTTGTCAATTCCCGGAGTATACGGGAGTACAAAGGGAGGGAATTATACTTTTGACCCTGGTGCCCTCTGCTCAACCGTCTTTCCCAAGCCATTTTGTCTTTGACAGCCCTCTTTCGAGTGCGCCACTCTCTGGATATGCCAGCCTAACCAAAGCCGGTGTTGCGCTTCTGTGCATCATCACGTTGCTGCTGCTGTCTGAGCTTGAGCCGGCCGGGCAGGGAAAACTCTCTTACTATTTTTGCCTTCATCTTTCACCCAACCCACTAGATTTGCCATCAAGAAGTCTTGGAGCGTTGTTGCTTTCCATTGACGAAACAATATTTGCCTTATTCCCGAGACTAATGCAGAGCGTTGGCACGTAATCAGTCAGTGAATCCTATCGACATCTCCGTCGCCAAATGTCGAACAACAAACCAAGAGCTGTTGCCGACGAGCACACGCCGTTGATCAATGGCGAGTCCGCTTCGTCTGCTCAGCATGGAAATTTTATCACACAGCACTCAAGCAACAGTGTTTACTCTTTCTTTTTCGACAGCAAGCATACTCCTGGAAATGACAGCGAGTCCATTGTCGTGCGCAGCGCAGCATACTCATGGCATATCACCAAAGTAACACTCCTGAGCAGTAAGTATAGCCTATGCACCCTCTTGGTTCAAACTATGCGCCACTATGGTCGATGCTATTTGTGACCGTCTTGACAAGTTTGAAACTGACAGATTGTTTCCTTTAAGATTATGTCAATTTTCTACTGGTTATGGTACCAATAGGCATTGCCGCGGGTGTGCTGGGTTGGAGCTCGACGGCTATCTTCACCATCAACTTCTTTGCCATTATTCCATTGGCTGCCGTCTTATCATTTGCTACTGAGGAGATCTCTATGAAATTGGGCGAGACGATGGGCGGGCTACTGAACGCGACTTTCGGAAATGCTGTCGAGTTAATTGTACGTACTAAGCCGCACTTCTCCATCTCCGATACATCGCAAACATGTCCGGCTAACCAACACTTGGTACAGGTTAGTATTGTTGCTCTCAGAGACGGACAAATCGAAGTCGTGCAGTCCTCCATGTTGGGCTCCATTCTGTCCAATCTGCTTCTGGTCATGGGAATGTGCTTCTTTTTCGGTGGCCTGGTTCACCGCGGACATAATGGCGCGGGCATAGAGCAGACTTTCTCTGGAGCTGTAGCACAGACGACATGTTCCCTGATGACCTTGTCTTCGGCCTCGCTTGTCATTCCTGCCGCTGTGAGTCGCTCTTCTCGAACAACTCCCCGGATTTAATGTATTTTGCTAACACAAGATCAATTCAGCTCTATGCTGTCCTCGACCGGAATGAAAGCGATGATAAGAATCAAAGTATTCTCATCCTGTCCCGAGGCACAGCTATCATTCTTTTGCTTCTTTACATCTTGTACCTCGTCTTTCAACTACGAACCCATAGCAACCTATTCGACGCGGAAGCCCAGGAGGCTGCCGAAGATGAAGAAGAATCCGACGAACCCAGATTGGGTCCTGTCGCTGCCTGCGCTGTCCTTGTAGTTGTTACCGTTCTTGTTGCAATTTGCGCCGACTACCTTGTGGGAAGCATTGATGACATCGTGGAGAGCGCCAATATCAGCAAGGCATTCATTGGTCTAATTTTGATTCCCATTGTCGGTAATGCTGCTGAACACGTCACTGCTGTAGTTGTGGCTCTTCGAGACAAGATGGACCTGGCTATGGGAGTTGCTATCGGCTCCAGCATTCAGATTGCTCTAGGCGTCACTCCATTCCTTGTCATTGTCGGCTGGATAATTGGACAGCCCATGTCGCTCCGCTTTGAGACTTGTAAGCCTGCATCTGCTCCTTCCTCTTTGCTTATCTGATCAGATTCCCCATCACTGACACATTCTCCAGTTGAAACTGTTGCCTTTGCTGTTTCCGTTCTCGTCGTCACCTACACTGTCCAAGATGGCAAGTCCAACTACCTCGAAGGTGCCATGCTGTTGGGCTTATATGTTATCATTGCTGTCGCATTTTATGCCACGCCCAGTGGCGCATTCGACCAAGGTACCTCATTATTGGATTGATGCCGAAAAGTTCGATTCAAAGTTGCCAATCACGAACAGGGCGTTATTGATGATATTTGAAACTGTATTACTAGGAATGTTTGTTATTACTTGAACAAAGAAATGAAACAAGCGGGATGAGAGGGGGCTTTTTGCAAGTGGCTTTGATCCAGCCCGTTAGCTTTGTCGAAGAAGAAATGGGCTTCTTCTTCTTTACCCCTGTTCTCGTTTGGATAGGGCTAGTGAATCTCATGGCTGGAGAGAATTATACGTCTTTCTGTCCGTTACAGGCAACTGTAAGTTGAAGAGGCTTGGCGTTGTGGCATATCAAAAGAGGTCTTCTATGTTCACCACCTTGCATGTATGTATGCATGTATGTATGTACCGTACTGTATCTTTCGACCATGTCAACCGGACACGACGTAAACGCAAATAATATGCTACATGTATGCCATTCAGGCAGTTGGTTTTGAAATTGGCGCAATGATGCCTTGCTTCATCAAGACGCGCGGCTTGGTGCTATCCTGGAAGGTCTCCTTTGTCATCCACTCTGGTCCAACAGGTAATCGTAAGGACCGCTCATATTGCTGCTTGGATTCATACTGGTGAGGTAGTTGTGAGGCGAGGTAACGGTCATTCTAATCCATCGTTAGCACCGTGGGTATATGCAAATTGCTCATAAACTCGCCGTCTTCTAAGATGAAGAGATGAAGTAGAGGCAAGGGAGTTCTCTCCTCCCCCCCCAAAAAAAATAAATAAAAAATAAAAATAAAAAACCAACCTTCTTGACGCGCTTCTCGTTGATAATAACCTTGTCCAACCTGGCGTCCTTTCTATCCTTCCTCTTCACACCTTGTACTTTCGTCAAGAACCGGCCCTGATGCCTCTTCTTCTCCCGATTGCTCACCCCGTCGCCGACCCAGGATCCCCACCCGGGCAGGGTATTATCAATGACCTTGTCGTCGTCTGCTTCGGCAACGGCGTCCTTTTCGCGCGCAAAGTCCGCGACCACGTCGTCGCCTGCGAAGGCGCGGGCAACGAGGGCTTCGTCCCGAATCGCGAGGGGCATGTGCTCTGTGTCCGACGAGTCGGGCGAGGACCCGCGGTGCGATGCCTTGGCTGGTTTGGCGACGAGGATGCTGGCTTTCAGGTCGAGGTCTTGGCTTGGGGGGGGTTTCCTGCGGCGCGGATCGCCGCGGGACCATGCGCCTGCTGTGGAGGGGGGTGCTTGCGGCCTGGTGTCGAGGATGATGTCGACGTCTTGCGTGTCGTCGGGTGAGGCGTGTGGCTTGGGTGCGGAGCGCCGTTGTGTATCGGGGGCCGCTGGGCTGGGCTGGGAGGTTGCGACGCCGTAGGTTTTGCGGCCGACCTGGTCGTTGTCATCTTGGTTGTCGGAGTCGTGGCTGTCTTGGCCGTCGAGCTCGCGACGGATTGCGCGGATCATTTCGTCGTTGGCTTGCTTCTTGGCTGCTTCGGCTTTCTGCATGAACTTCATGCTCATCAGGCCTGGTTGCGGACCGACCTCTTCGTCTTCCTCCAGCTGGCGGAGCTGATGACGAAGGTCGTCGTCGTCGTCGTCGTCGTCGCTCCCAGAACTACTAGTTGCGTCCGAGTCCGAGTCGCCTGCCACGCCCGTCTTGCCTTCCTTGCGCCGACGAAGCTCTTCGTCCCTGCGAGCCATCTCTGACAAGCCGACGCGGAACTCGTCGTCCCACACGGCCCGCTTGTTCTTGGACCCCATCTTGGCCCATTTGCTTTCCTTGTGCCGTTGGCCTACGCGCTCCAAGGCCCGTCGGCGATCTTGCGCTTCGCGCTCCTCGTCGGAGTCAATCTCGCCTGCTTCTTGCATGGCTTCTTTGGTGGCCATTTCATCTCGCTCCCGCTGTTTCCTGTGTACGCGGTGATAGGCCTTGCTCTTGATCTTCTTGATGCGCTTGGCTCGTTTGGCCTCTCGGGAGTTGAGCTCTCGCTCCATGCGTTTCCTGGCGAGGGCTTCTTTGCGGGACAACTCGTTTCCTTCTTCGTCGTACTCTTTGGGCTTGGGCTTGGGCTCCTTTTCCAGCGGGAGTCCGCTTTTCTCCATGATGGACATGATGGTGGACTCGAGCTCGTTCGCGGGGTTGGTGCATGCCAGGGGTTGGATCTCGGCCGTGTTCACGCCGGCCATGTCAGAGTTCTGCGGTAGCGGGAAGACGAGGTGCTCGGCTCGTCGGTTCTGCTTGACCGTCTCTGTCCACCGGTCCAGTGTCTCGGCTGTCTTCTCGAAGGCTGCACTCCGGTCTAGACGGCCTTGTTCTCGTCTCGAGAGGGGCACTGCTAGTCTCTGGGCTGCCCCTGGACGTTTCTGCTTGGCCTCTTTAGTCATGAGCTTGACGGACTTCTTCAGTAAGGGATCATCGAGACTAGTTAAGCCCAGGTCGCTGAGAGAAAGTTTCTGTCCAGCGCTCGATGCGGGTTTGTCGTCGTCCGGCTTTTGGCCGCCGTAGTCTGATATCAACCCTTGTAGGGCACTGTATTTTTCCGGGTCGGCTTCAGCATCGTCATCTTCGCTATCATCATCTGAGTCTAGATCTTCCTCTGAATCGTCCTCATCTGAGTCTTCATCTGAGTCACCAGATCCGGACTCATCGTCCGCTTGGGGCTCCTCGTCTGATTCTTCCTCCCACTGATCTAGGGCTGTTGCTAGGTCTATAGCATCAGCGCCGAGAGTCTCGCCCTCATCATCATTTGAGTCATCCTCATCGCCATGTTCCTTCAATCTGCGGTGTCAGCACATCTTTTGAGAAAATCTCGTATGTATTGTTGTGACTGAAACATACCGGCTTTGATTTGCCGCCCCGGAAAGAATACTCTTCAAATCTTTCGTTGTCACTGTCGCAAAAGGCGTCATCACTCTCAATCTCAGAATCCTGATCATCTTCTCTCAGTCCACCTAAGCGCCACTCGTTGCCTTCGCTGTCGCTGCCATATTCGGCATCGTCGCCATCCCTCGCTGGACCCTTTGTTTTCTTCTTGAGGGGTTGCTCCTCTTCTTCGTCCTGATCATCATCGCCGTCGTCTCTGCCATGTTTTCTCTCAATCTCGGCGTCGAGTTCTCTGGCTCGTGGTGTCTTCTTGAACTTCGTGGGGTACATGTCCTGCGCAATGCCGAAAGCGTTCAAGGCATTTTTCCGTGATCTGGCCTTGGATCCCTTCTTGCCGCCAGCCTTGGCCTTTGGCGCAGCCGTCAAGGATCTGCCATGTGCTTGTCGTCCCGGCATATTAGCTGCTTCTCACTCCAGGCGAGATTGTGCGTACCTGGCATAGACACATAAAGGGCGCCTTGAATCTTGTGGCACCGCAAGCTCTTTACATTTTTCTGCCGACCTAAAATTTTGGCGGTGAAGAATTGAGGTTTATGGCGGGGACCGTTGGCATTTTGGGTTAAACTCCGGTTCTCGGATCTGTTGAAAAGTTCAATTAAGAGGGTCTCCACCCCCTCCCCCGGACCGCTGACACCAAACCTGGGAATTTGATGATTCTCACTAAGATTGGATCCAGTCATAAGGCAGTCGTGTCCTGACATCTCGGCAAGATGACCATTCTTGGCCCTGGTATTCGGAGGGCAGTTCTCCAAGCTTCACCTCGGTTTTTCGTCTGCAATCAATGCCTGCGACAGGAGACATTTCCTCACCAGCGCTTCGCTTCCCGGATCCTAAATGTCGTACGAATCAGACGCTATGCCGATGCGAAGCCTGCAACGCCACTCGCAGCCTTGGCAGACCATCTTGCAACGCGGCCGACATCAACTCAAGCTCGGCGACTGGCGAAGACGGCCCCCCCAGAGACAAATCCGAAAAGTGTCGCGTACTGGCTGATTGGTAGCGCTGTCAGTGTCTTTGGAATCGTCGTCTGGGGTGGGTTGACTAGATTGACGGAATCAGGGTGAGTGCATCTCTGCGAAGACAAAATGGCTGCCAAGCGATCATCACGCGGTCATACGGCTGCTGACCTATTGTCCAAAACCCAGACTTAGCATCACGGAATGGCGCCCTGTAACGGGCTCGTTGCCCCCAATGTCCCAAGATGAGTGGGAATCCGAATTCGAAAAGTACCGTGCATCGCCCGAGTTCAAGCTTCTCAACCCACATATGACCCTCGACGAATTCAAAAAGATCTACTTTATGGAGTGGGCACATCGAGTCTGGGGCCGCTTCATCGGCATGTCCTTCGTTCTTCCCACGCTGTACTTGATCGCTCGTCGCAAGGTCACTACCAAAATGGCATTCAACCTCGTAGGCATATCCGCTCTCATTGGTTTCCAAGGCTTCATTGGCTGGTGGATGGTCAAGTCCGGCCTCAAAGACGATCTCTTCGCGCCCGGATCGCACCCTCGTGTTTCCCAATACCGTCTCACGACCCATCTTGCTACTGCCTTCGTCTGCTACTCCTGGATGCTCCTCTCTGGCCTCTCTATCTTGCGCACCCACCGCCTTGTCGCCGACCCCAAAGCGGCCCTGAGTGCCATTCAGGCCCTTCAAAATCCCGCTCTCACTCCCTTTCGCCGGCTCGTGTTTGCTGTTACAGCTCTGACCTTCACTACCATCATGTCTGGCGCCCTTGTCGCTGGTCTCGATGCCGGCCTCATCTACAATGAATTCCCCAAGATGGGTCTGGGCCTCACACCTCCCAAATCGGAACTTTTCGACAGGTTCTACTGCCGCAAGGAAGACGGCTCCGATTTGTGGTGGAGAAACATGCTTGAAAACCCCAGCACAGTCCAGATGGACCATCGCATCCTCGCCGTTTCCACCTTCTGCGCCATTTTGGCTTTGTTCGCGTACTCGCGTTCAGGCCGCGTGGCTTCTGCGCTGCCTAACAATGCGAAAAAGGGCGCCTCGGGCCTGGTGCACTTGGTCTGCCTTCAAGTGGCTCTCGGTATCTCGACGCTGATCTACATGGTGCCCATCCCACTGGCGGCAGCTCATCAAGCAGGCAGTCTTGCTGTCCTGACGGGTGCTCTTGTCCTGGCGCATCGCTTGAAAGTGCCCAGGCCTACTACGAGGATGATTGAGCAGCGATTAAAGAAGCTCAAATATTAAATAAAACATTGGGGTGCATATGCTTGGTGGTACTCATCTGATATGTGTCAATACTGTAAGAGTATATGAAGGCGGGCAAAAACAGGAGTTATGTACATTATTAGGAGAGATGAAACTTGGCATAACAAAGCTCATGAGTCGAGTCTACTACGCTTTCTTTTGATTTTAATCTCACTTATTCTTTATAAGATTTAGGCGATTTATCTGCCTCCCATATAAATTGAGCATATCGTGCATTCATGTCTTGTTTCTCATAATACATACATTGTATGTCCACCAGTTTACCATACCGGTGAACCGAAAGAATATACAAAACTATACAGAGCAATAAACAAGGCATAATAGTAAAAGGCTTTCGGTCATATTAACATATATTCATTAGCAGCATTTTGCGGGCCGTCAAGTGGATGCTCCCTTAATCCCTTGCGCTGCTACTCCCTACTCAGAAAGCAATCATCAATAGTCTTTTTTTATTTTCGTGGTCGTGATCTTGCGTCATTTCCCATGTTAGCGAATGAACCTCAAAGGTGAGGGGGTCTGCCCTGATCTCCTGCCACCTGATGCTGTTGTCAGGTGTCTGTAATCTCTCATCGCAACTTCACATTCCATTGTCCATGTATAACGTATCACCTCGAACCCGCAGCATCATGCCCATATCTCCGCTCTGTATGTGACTTCCTTGCATGGTTATGTTCATATTCGGCACGGACCTGGTCAAGCCCATTGTCGACCGACCAATAGGACTTCCCGCACCACTTTGCATCATAAATCTGATATCGGGCGTCGAGCCTTGCTGCTGCATGAGCCCGCGGGTCCGCGGAGCGTCCAACGGGGCTGTTTGATGCAATGTTGCGTGTGAGTGCTTGACAGGGGACGCGTTCATCATAGCAAAATTATCATCGTCTTCCATCTCGGCATCCGCATCCTGGTCACTCACCTCCTCTTCTGCAGATGGAGGCCCTGTCGTACTCGTGGGCGGGGCGGAGCGCTCGCTCGCTGACTCAGCCTTACTAGTGATAGAAGGCCTCTTACCAGTGGGATTGCTCCGCTGAATGACCGAACATTGTTTATCCTGTCCCTGTTGCTGATCCTGCTCCTGCTCCTGCTCCTGCTCCTGTGTTGGTTGATCCAATGATCGTTGTGCGTTCATGCCACTGGATGTTACACGAGTTGAACTGACGACGTTTTTCCACCTTTCAATAGATTTTGTCACTAGAGTCCCAACATCACAATGCCGGTCTTTCGATTCAAAGCCCAAGCTCTTGCCGCCCTTCATTCCTTGGGCGTAAACATAGCTGATCACGTCCCGCTCTATCGGAATGTTAGCCGGTGACAGTAGCTTGAACTCGCGAGGTTGCTGCGATCGATTGAGCTGATCGATTTGCATCTTCAGATTCGCATTCTCCTGCTTCAAGTAGTGTTGTTGGTCCTTCATTTTTTCCATCTCCTTGTGCTTCCTTCCCACTCCCCGGGCAAGTTCGAGGATCCAGAGCTCTTGCTGTCTCTGCATCGGTAGGGAGTGCCAAACCGCGTACGCAGATTGCACGTGCTCCTCCACCTGGCTCTCCAGACACTCTGCCGCCTTTTCCGCTCTTTTGGTATTTTCACGATTATCCCGCTGGATACTACTGGATGATGGATACGTAAGGTCCGCGGAGGCAGCTGCGGTGGCAGCTGCGCAGGTCACCTTCCAGGCTCTGAATTCCTCCTTAAAGAATGCCTGTAATGCACGGAATTCTCGCTCGCCGGGTGACTGTACAGACCAGGATGTGGAAGTCGGGTGTTGCGTTGACGAGAACAGCGTGGGCGGCGGTTGCAAGCATTGCAGGGTGAGTGCTGGAAAGTCAAGGGCTAGAGGGTCGAATTCAAAGGGCATGGATTGGTTGTCAACATGTTGTCTGTTGCTTTGTCAGATTTGGGCTTGTATTACTCGGGATCAAGCTGGGCCGCCATCGAAGCGCTATGATGCCGACATATCTACTTACTTGGCTGCCCTCCAAGATCCCAGGAGCTCCCGTAGAGCGAGTTCCGCGGCCCGAGCAGTATCCAGAGCGTCTGCCAATTTCTGCTTCATGTCGAGCTGAGCCTTCTGCACGGCCTGTCTGCTGATAGCTGGTGGCATGTTGGGTCTCTTGGCTGGCTCCGAGCTGGCATCTGCTTCCAATGAGCCCTTTGCTGGGATGTCATTGACGACCCCTGTGGCATCCCAACGTGGCAGAAAAGTAAACTTGCCTAGAGTGGAATCAACAGCGTAGGTGCCACCTCTGGGTGTTAGAGCCCCGTAGGGGGATTCTTTATCTTGAGACGACGCTCCTGCTTTGGAAGCAGGACGTGGTGTTCCCGCAGGCGTCGAGTCTTTCCTGCCACTAATTGAGCCTCGAGGTTGTCTTCTTGTGATGCCACCCCTAAGCTTCCTAATTACTTCCACATCGTGAACACCGTCTGAAGGTTTGGGATTCTTCTCCTTGATATACAGGTCGAGGTGACGGCCCAGTGAGGATGATGTAAAAGCCTGCGCACAGAATGGACAATTCTTGTCCTTGGGAGCACTGGGCTTAGCCGGAGTCGGTTCAGATTGTTGGGATGCCATGTCGCCCATTATATCGCTCGCGAGTCTGACAAGGGTTTTGCAACAGAGATAATCGTTCAACCAGCACAGACAGATTCAGCCTCCAGGCTGATAAGAAAAGAAGAAAAAACGATGTGCACAAACAGGAACTATGAACAAGTCAAAGTAGCCGGTCCGAAACAGTAGGCTCCTCCTATGGAGCTCCTATGGAGCAGTCTGCAACAACAACCATAAGGAATGTCTGTATCGTATAAAGACGGGGATTCGTTAACGAGGGTGTGGGGTGAAGCATTGAGGGCGGGAGCTAGACGGCGAAACGATGTAAGGACGAAATGAAACAAAAATGAATATTGGGGGGTCTCACAAGCCTAGCAGCTTCAGGACGAGGCCACGGAGACAACAATCCGCTGTTAAGGCCTGCTCCCCTTGTAGGACAGCTGAAAAGATGAATTAGGGAGAGAGGGGAAGAGAAAGTCATGGGAGAACAGCTCAATTATCATTATTTTTTTTTCCTCCTTGTTCCCCGAAGTAATGATTCTCGGTTCAACCTCAGGGGTGGAGCCAGATGGGGATACGGACGGGGACTAGGATCAGATCAGTATTGACGGGCTGCCACTAGGCAGTTGACGGGAAAGGCGACCGACCACGCGCGCGTCCAACTGTAACCAGCCGAGACCAGCTTGGGACAGTTGGCGTTGCTTGGAGTACTCGGGTATAAGTGAGATGGTAGATACAGTCTGGTCTCTTGACCATCCAGTCCTTCCTTCCTTCCTTCCTTCCTTCCTTCCTTCCTTCTTTCCTTCCTTGCTTGTCCCTTGCACAATGCGCACTGCACTGCACCGCACTGCACTGCGCTGCACATCCACCGAGGCTGCGTGCTCAGGAGGCAGGATGTACATGCGTGGAGCATTCAATGGGTCAACTCAGAGTCAGCCTGGCCGGCCCCGAATTCCAACCCACACAGCGCGGCGCCAGCCAGGTGGTCACCGTTCCCAGGGGTGCTTGAGCTCCCAGACGCTTTGTCAGCCCCCCCCCCCTTCCCCCCGTACGACCCGTAGTCCCGCAATGCTAACCAACCCCCGGTCATCGTCGAGCGCGCAGTAGCGCCACAAGAGACCACCAAGAGATCACCAAGTGAGTGACCTCTGGCTTCACCCATTCTTTGAGTTAGTCAGTCAGTCAGTAACTCAGTCGATTTTCTGCTTCACACTAAAACCTGGGGTCACTTGCACAACTCCTCGCAACAACATCAGCTTGGATAGATAGCAATTTGGTGAACACAATGTTTACGGAACGAGGGCCGAGGACAGGAAGAGAGAAGAAAAAAGCATGCTGTTGTCGGTGTTCGTGGCATACGGTGAAGATTAAGGCGCATGCTTCGACCATGAAGAAATGACCTCGGAAGCAAGTGCCTTCGCGAAAAGTGGATTCTCGTCAATTGAAAGAAACGCTGCCGAATATGGCAAGACAGATGAATTCATACAAACGCCAATATGCCTCGAAAACTCATGCTGGTACGTGCTGAAGCTGCCATATAGGGCTTGATATCGTCACCATGGTCAACTGATGGTTGTGACTAGACCTTTTGGCACCGTGATCAAGTATTGTATCAGGTATCAGAACCTAAAGATTCCGTAACACATGCCTTCATGCTTCAGGTTTCATGCATGCTTCATGCTTCATGCTTCATGCAGACTGGCCGCAGCATGGCCGCAGGAAAGCCATTACCAACTTGATCATGTGAGAATGGACCTTCCTGTAATGCTATTGGCCCCGAGGCTGGCTCGACAACAATGGGAGCAACGAGCATCTTCGTACGCTGTGGAGGAATGGACTCCCAACGATGCAGCATCATTTGACCGAGATTTCGTCACAACTAGGCTGTACGTCTCGGCGACGGCAGGCTTTTCGAGGATCGAGCTCAGGAGATTTCGCTGAAAATATTGGACCTCAGATGTATGAGTTGAGTAAACACTGGGCACCGGAGTGTCAAGTGGTAGCATCGATGTGCAGTGCAATTGACTGACGCTGGAGGGGATACCACGGGGGATAAATGGATTGATAGTGAATAGTGGATATTGGATATTGGCAGGCGGATCATGAGAGTGGATAACGGACAGTGGACAGTGGACCAGCCAGGCTGAGCCGGGGAGATCTAAGTGGTCAAGTGTCCAAGTCCACAGTTACAACGGCCAAAGTATCCAGCTGGTGTCATAGCGCTTAAGGCCTGCGCATGGGTTACGATGCCTGTCATGAAATCCCCCCCCCCCTTCAGTCACCCGACGCAGCAAAGTAAATAATATCCCATAATAGAACCTTGTATTGTACTACCAAGTACATCTATCACTAGTTATCTATCTACTTGGTTCCGGGCGTTAATATTTTTATTCGGTTTTCTCAGTCACGCTGCTTAGGAAGCATTGCTAATTGGCTCCTCGTCCCGGGTGGTCTCGAATCGCCCACGACCTCGAGCGGCCCCCTAGCGATGGTACCTACTTACCAGGTACCTACCTAGGTACCTAAGGTAGGTGGGTGCGGAACAGACCTCAGTTCCTGCCTCGTCTGTTACTGTCAATTAGTTCAACAGCCTCTGACAGCTGCCCCCTACGATCTGTGCGTTCCTTGACGGCTTGCATCACTCGGTTGGATCGTGGCTGTGGTTTGCTCTTCTCCCTGGTGGCCAGCAAAGAGAGTCAATTCTTTCAAAGGACCAGACCCATTTCTCTGCCTATCTTCCTGTCCATCATCACTTGCACCTACTATGGTGGCAATAGTCTGATTGTCTCGGTGTCCCTCAGGGATGAAATTTCACGCTTCGGAGCCCATGCGCATGGAGACGGTACGCATCCAAGACCAGATATATATTCCAGAAAGCATAGAAACAGCTTAGCGGGAGTGTTTGACTACGCCTGATCACCCTGGTGGATCCACTGATCGCTACTGCGAGCAATATTATGTTATATTATGCTCCTTTTGGTGTGTTGGACCGAGATGTGGCTGGCCTCTTTTTGTCCCTCAAAAAATCATCAAGATCCGAGCTCAGGGGCGCCGCTGATTTCGGGACATCAGCCTTGTGGTCCTTCAGTCGGTCTCACCCACGGGCTTATAGCTTATAGCACATGAATCAATCATTTGCTTGGGACTTTCCACCCCCGCATGGCCAAATCTCATGGCCAACAAAGCGACGGTTGCGTGTCAAAGTCCCTATCGTCGCCGACATGACCTGCATATCTATGTCAGGATAAATTTCCTCAGCACAAGAAAAGAGCCAAGAGCCTTAGCAAGATTTTGATCATCTACAACAGCAATGCCGGGACTCGTCTTAGTCGCAAGCCTCCCAGCGCCATTGTTCATCCATCCGTCGAACACAAACAACCCCAGACAGCATCTACTGCAATGACAAGGATCAAAGATGGAGCATTTCTGATTAGTGGCTCTCGCTTTGACACGAAGCGACAGTCAATTCAGCTGGAGGGTCCGAAACACCGTGCACTGTCCTCAGACACTCTCTACCCAAAGGTACCTGGTAGGCAGGAACTACGGTCGGCTGCGAGGTATGCGACTACAAGGATGTAACCGATCACGAAAGACAGCGCCAAAGCACGTACATGCATATCAATAATGCTTGAATTCCAAGGCATCGACCGAAACCTCCATTTTACCTGCACCTGTGGCCGGGACTACTGCCGTTGCCGGCCCACCCCTCATTTTATTTTGCAGATAAAGAAATAAGTGCGACAAAGGCTCGCATGGCTGGACCAACTAAGGAACTAACTTGGGACTTGGCCCTGCAGTACAAACATGTTACTTGAGACTTTAATTGCCGATTACTAGGGGCAAAATACCTCAATCGCTAGGCGGTAGTGTGACGTTGCTCGGAAATTGTTGGCCACTTTCTGCCAATAAAGTCACAAGATCTATCTGCAAGCGGAGGATTATGATCACAGAAGCTCTCAGAGCCTGCGGATCGGCGTCATTGACTGCAAAAATTGTGTCTGCCATATTGCATCTCGTGCCTGGCCAGCGGGCCGGAAGCACTTCAGCGCAGCGCCAAGGTCAATGTTAGCATCTCCGGGTGAGCTGCTGTCCATTACTACGTCGTGTATTACTAGGGGCGAGGAGAGGTCATTCTAATAACCCGTTGCAAGCACAACTGGGAACGTTATCCTGCCGTTGGGCGTTAGCGACCGATGCTTGGTAGGCCAGGCGCGAAATATCTTGATAGCGTGTGCCTCCTAGCCTGACGAAAGGGCAAGGGTGAATCTACCTGGACCAGGTTACCAACAGAGAACAACCTTGAGAATTCACCGAGCCTGGTATGAGGCTTTCAGGACACATGATTCACAAGTCCATTATTTTGGAAGTTCGGTCTATGGGGCAGAATTTGCCTTTATATTTGCAGCAAGAACAACACCCCGATCGAGTCCACAAGCATTGATTGGGTATACTGGCTTGGGTTCGAGATGGGAGTGTCTGAGTACGGAAGGACCCTTTCGCGCGATATCTGCATTTTGATCTTTCACGATCCTCTCACTTTACGTGGCGCTTATTCATCTAGTGCTGTAGAGTCTTCGAATGACGCCGTGGTGTTGGAACTTTGTCGCGAGGAACATTGGCATTTGTACCTACAAATAGGCGCAACAACCCTGGTCTAACTTCCCAAACAGCGGCAGTAAATTTGTCCGCTCTCGCCGCCATACGCTTGCTGCGGGCGTCTCTCAGCCTAGCCTCCGATAACCCCTCCTGCTCCTGGTCCTCCCAGGTAGAAGTAGCTTCCCCAATCGGTGCCCGACTTCCACGGTGCCGCGAGGCGGTATCTGTTGGGATCACTTATGACGATGCCGTGGCTTCCATCGTAGTCTACCGCAAGGTCAGAGGTGGTATAGCAAGCAATCTTCCTCAAGTAAGCAGCTCTGCCGAACCCTGCCTCTGGGAATTCACCACTGCCCATGTCCGTCTTGGTCAAATAATCCTCGCTATTGTAGATCTCGCCGTAGAAATTGATCTGATCAGAGTGGTGATTCAGTGTATCGGCAGGGTTGACACCTCCTTGCGAAAAAAGATTGCCGGGGTAGTACCCAACGAATTTCCCCAAGGTATGCAACCACCAGTTGCCCTGATAGTAGTAGTAGCCAATATCTGCCTCGTACTTGTCGCCCCCGATTGTGGATAGAGGCGCAAACGGAACACCAGGGTAGATATCCCTATCAACCTGCAGCAGGCTGAAGTCGGACGAGCGCTCCACGAAAGCCTTGAACACGCTGTAGGTAGCTGTGCCGCCGTGGTTATCGAAGCGCTGCGCAGTGTTAGCATACCAGTGCTGTCCGTTGTACGAGCGCGGCGCGCCGGTTGCCCCATTGATCCCATCGACAGAAGAGTGGTGGTGGTCGCGGCCTTGCGGGAGCCGCTTCATCGGCATGGTGGGGCCGCTGGGGCGGAGGATCGGCACCGTGCCCTCGGGACCCGGATCAGATGGTTTGATGGCGTGCGCAAGGGCAGCATCGCGGGCGCTGCGCTTCCGCAGCGACGGCGGCGGCGGCGCGGCAATCTCCACGCCTTGAGAACCGAGGGGCACCCAGTCTAGAACTTGACCGCTGGACGTGACGGTTGTCTTGACGACGGGCAGGTTGTGCTGCGTTGGAGGGAGCCTGGTGTTTGTCGCTGGGGCGGACAGCGCGAGGCCCAAGACCGCGAGGGCCGGAAGGGAATGCAACTTCACCATGTCCTGGGTAGACTTCTCTCGGTCACTGAACCTATGCTGCCTTCCATGCATCCTACATGCTATACTATGCGACGACTGGGCATTTATGCTTTCTTTCCTCACGACCGAGGACATGGGTCTTCTCGGCCAAAACCGCAGAAGCTGCCCTTGATGTTTCGACGGCTGAACTGGCTCTCGTGATGCTGAGCTTCGCCGAAGGAACAGAGGGGGAACTACAAGTCAAGTCACCTTCCAGAGGAGGTCAGCAAACCTAGTTGATTCCCGTCACATTTGCAGCGTCCACTCCGTGGAGGATCGTTGATCTCGTCTAGGAAGGTGTGGAGGAACGTTGTGTTTCCATGACTGACGCGGCTGGTACCGGGGTGGGAAGCACTGTCATGCGGACGGCGCGGTGGTTGTATTCCAATCGCAAGACCATGCCTCGAGTACTATATATCCGGGTTTGCGTGAGGAAACGGGGCGTTTTTTTTTTT
>JFHB01000098.1:0-109216 GCA_000729835.1 Atkinsonella hypoxylon
CCTAGTTAGAACTAGTGCAAGTGAAAAGTGGATACCCTAGTTAATTAGTAAGCAGACTAATTTAAACGTTTCTTACTAAATTAAAAGCTAAACCCAATTAGGTCACAAAAAGTAGAGCACTAAAGGAAAAAGTAGGTCCGCTAACTAATTAGGTTTAGCTTGCAAGGAGGGGTAGTATAATGTACTGCAGCAGAGGGACTTGCTGTTATGCATATAGATTGCCTATATATGCCTATAACCTATAAGCTAAAGTATTCTATCTGTACAATGGATTGGAATCTTGTACCCTTTTGCGGGGAAGGGAGCGCGGTTAGTCTAGTGGTGACATACGTTAACAGTGGCTTAGTCAGCGGCCGTTACATTAAATAGGTTTATAATTATATAGTTAGCCTTAAGTCCTTTATTGTGCTAAAGATAAGCAACCTTCTAATTTTTCTAGATTATAATAAATTTATCTAAATAGTTATAGGCTACTATTTATTCCTAGTTAGTTATACTAAGTAATATATTTAGGATAAGGTTAGATTTTAAGTATATATAGTAGGCAGTAGCCTTCTTATTAGCTAGTACCTCCTTCTATTTAACTAAAATATACTCCTACGATTTTAGCGGAATTATTATAGCTTATACTGCTGTTATATTCTAATATAGAATCTTTAAAATTAGTTAAAAGATACCTATTTCTATAACTATATTATAAATAGACCTAATAGTAGCTCTAAAGCGGATAAAATTGATTTTTATACTATAATTATAGAGAAAGGTTAAACCTAGAAGGAGCTTTAGTTCTAAGTTACTTATTATATTAGCTATAACTGTAAAATAGCTAGTTATAGGCACACTATATATAGATCTAGGGATATAGAAGTTAAAAGTAGCTATCTTAGAGATATAGAAGAATAACTGCACTCTAGTAACTAATTTTAGCTCTATCTTTACTTATTTTATATTTTAACTAAACTAAGTTAACTATACTTTATTAACTAGCACTAAAGAGGTTCTAGTATCTAGGTAGATTTAATATAATAGTTCTTTATTATAGAATTAAATAGAAATCTTTAGGAAGAAATTTAACTTTAAAATGCTAGATTTAATAATCTATAGCTTTATAACTGCTTTAACTACTTACTCTATTTAGATTCTCTATAAATTCTTTTAGTTTACCTTTATTTAAACCTTCTTCTTTTACTTTTCTTTACTTTTAGTAAAATAGGTTTTAATAAAGTTAGATTCTAGGCTAGTTAGTAGTTTATTAGTATTAACTATTTCTTCTTCTTCTATTATTTAGTATTTACAGCTTTTAAGGTACTTTTTATAGTTTTTCTAGTTAGATTTATCTTTAAACGTTATTATATAGATATATTCTTTATTATTCTATAGTAAGCTCTATTATTAGAAACGTTAAAGTTACTAAGGATACTATAGCTCTAGCTAATAATTCTAGCTAGCCCCTAAATCTTAGTTCTATTAAGGCTAAAGTTACTACTCTCTTAGTAGCTAATTTCTTTAGCTTTATAGTAGGTATTAAGTATAATTATTCTAGTAATTTTTATAGAATAAAGGTTAGAACTAAAATTAACTATTGCTCTTATTTTAGTTAGCTTAGTTACCTTAAGCTACTTTATTATTTTTAGAGTTCTTACTGTTAAATTTACTTTAAGTATAGTAAGCATTAGTATCTTCCTTATAGTCTTCTAATTTTTATTGTTTTTCTAAATCCTTTAGGTATTTTTATAGATTCTTAACCTTATTATTTACTATAGTAATATATATAGATCTTAGGTCTTTTACTATTAGAATTAAGTATAGCTATTATAATCTTAGGTATAGCTTATAATAAAGTCTTAAAAGAAGCTAAAGATTAATAGTTTTACTATTTATATAGATATATTAAAATACTTTAAAGGTAAATTCTCTAAATAACTTTTCTTTAATTATATTTTATTCTATAAACTTAGCTAAATCTAGCTATATTATTGTATCTTAGTGTAACGGACTAGGTCTTTGACCTAGTCTTGTAATATAGATGTCAATTGTACAGAGTCGTGCGACTTATACAATACGTATCCTTTTGTTGCAATTGGTAGTGGGCTACACTAGGATTAGGCTAACCCCTATATAGAGTGCGCAGGCATCCGCTATAGCCTAATTAGGCTACTCTATAACATTTATATAAGTTACCTTAAGGTTATAGGTTCGAACTAGCGCGGAACAGCTTCTAGGCAGGTTAAGTCCTAGGGCAGTAGGGGGTTTAACCTAGGCTAATAAGGCAATAGATCCTTAGGGGGTGTATAGTATTACAACTAGCTCCTAGCTAACAACAAAGAGACTGTACGTAACAGAGGAGCTATATAACAGACTAGGTCTTTAACTTAGTCTTATAATATAGATATTAATTGTACAGAGTTGTGCAACTTGTATAATATATATCCTTTTGTCGTAATTAGTAGTGGGCTACACTAGGATTGGGCTAACCCCTATATGGAGTGCGCAGGCATCCGCTATGGCCCAATTGGGCCACTCTGTAACACTTAGATCTATATACTAAATTCTTTATAGATAGTAGTGTAAATAGAGTTTAAACTACTAAAAATAGCTATCTTTTTATAGTAATCTAGATGCTGCTTATACTATATTAATGTATTCCCTTTAAAGAGAGTTTAAAGCTTAATGTAAATAGCTTCTTAAGCGTTAATTATACTATAGCTACAGTAGTCTTTAATAGCTTAAATCTATAGCTTTATATTATAGAAAATAGTGTACTTTTCTTTATATAAAATTAGCTTATAAATATTTCTATTATTAAAGAGCTTAAAGTAACTAATATTAGTAATTTTCTATCCCGGGGGGGCTCGTCCAGCCGCCGGTCCTCCTTGGTCAGTCGCCTTGCGCTTCGGGGCCCGGGCCGGGCCCGCTATAACAACGGTCTAGCGTTGCAGCTCCTGCAGGATGCCCTTAAGGGCGTTAGCAATCCTCTCCCCTACTTCTATTATATTACAGTGCTAGTATAGAGCTAGGGCAGCAGCAGTAAGGGCATAGAATAGAGCTAGAGAGGCTAGGGGATTACTAATAGTACGCTTAGCTACCTTCTAGATAGCCTTATATTTATAAGCTAGAACTTACTAGAGTTAGCAATAGGCTATATCTAGAACTAAGGAGGGACCTTACTGCTTCCTTACTACTTTTAGTAAACTTAGCTTAGAAGTTAAGTAACACTTAAATTTTATTCTAGTAAACTAGGGACTACTTTAGCTACTAAGGCGTTAGTAAAGAGAGCCTAACCTAGAACTAGAAGTACTTATAGAAGCGTAATAATAACGTTAGAATATATAGCTAAAATATAAACTACTAATACCTATAACATTAGATTAAAGCTAGAACTATTATAAAGAAGGGGTAGTACCTACTCTACTAGTAGCAACACTAAATAGTAAGGTTGTAGGCGTAGGAAATATATAGCTAGTAAGGCTAATTGCGAATAGCACTAGGCTAGAACTAAGTTAGTAAAGGCATTAGTAAGGGGGTAGAGCGCTTATACTAAGAGCTAAAGCAGTAGAATTCTTAGGCATTTTTTTAAAAAATTTAATAAAAATTTAATAAAAAAATTTTCTCTAACTTAAGTTAGAATAGGTAAAGGATAAAGATAAAGTAAAGGACCTATAGGTGCAGTAGAGAGTAGAGTTATAAAGCTGTTTCTATATAATAGAAAAAATCAGTAAAAAATTAACAAAAAGGGAAGCAATTAGCTTACAGCTATATAGCGCTACTATATAGAGACTAGCTAGAGGCCTAGCCTAAGGGGATTTAGAAGGAATATATAGAAAAAAAGGCTTAAAAGAAAAAAAAGAAGAAGAAGAGAATATAAACCTAGGGAAGCTCCCTTTACTTATAGTTATAGCTAGCTTGCTCTAGTAAGTAAGGTTAAACCTAGCCTATAATCTATAGGTAGGCAGGAACTAGTATAGCACTAAACTGCAACTCTAAGGACTTATAGTATATACACTTTAACTTACTTATAGAGAGGCTCTAACTTACCTCCTGCCTAATGCAGCAGCCCTAAAGGCATAAGTAAATTAAGCTTACTAGCACTAGGTTGTAACTAGCCTAGGCGTTCTTACTTCTACCTAACTTAACTAGTTAATAATATATATAACTATACAGCAGCTAATAGCAAGTAAGGCAATAGTAAGAGCTATAGGGTAGCGCTAGGGCGCTACTAGCGCAGTAGAGCTAAAGGCTCCTTACTTCCCCCCCCCCTCCTCTCTCTCTTCTCTACTACCTAAGTACATACATAAGCGTATATATATATATCTAGCAACGCTGCTGTAGCTATTGGCCTAGCGTAGCAGAGCACCTATTGTTTATAACAGGGACCTTGCTGGGGCCACTTAGGCCCTGCAGCAGCATCTATTATAGAAGCACTAGGGTTTTCCTCCCTGCTACAGGGTTTTTCCATGGTGGATTAGTCACTAAGCAGGGGTTCTAGCTCTCTAGCGTAATTTAATAATAATAGTAATTTTCTATATAGAATCTATTTATTCCTTAGGGGTTTAGAACTATATATTACTCTAATTGTTCTACTTTTAATATATATTTAGCCTCTTACCTACTAGATTTAGCTAGAGATTATTGTTTCTAATATAGTATAGTGCTTATTAATTTATATACTAATATTTAAAGTTACTAAATACTTAATTTTAGTCTTTTTTAGTATTTTAATACTTCTTAGCCTTACTATTATAGTATTACTCTAGTAGATTCTTTAGAAATTATAGTAGCTTTTATTCTTTTAGAAAAGCACTAAAGTATTTAGAGTATCCTTAAGCTATATAGTTTCCTTTACTTAAGAGTTACTATTGAAAATAATAGGGATTACAGAACTAGATAGAAGAGGGTAGTGGTCTCTTATATTTAGCACCTGTAATTGCTCCTAGCAATTATCACGTAGTAGAAGCAGCAGCGGCCTAAATCAAGCTGTAGTGTATAGTATAGATCACGTAGAGGCAATAGATAACTGTAATAGTAGTATCTTTATATTGAGAGCGCTGTAACGAACAGTAAGGGTAGAATCTCGAATCTTTCTAGTCCCTTATAGACCTACCGACTATATTAGCGGGCTATAGTCGCTAGAAGGGGCTTATAGGCTACTTTATAATTTCCGCAAAAAGATTTACTATATAAAAACAAAAAAATCGACTTACAGCTATACAAACGAGACGCCTATATGTATAATTTAATAAATTCTACTAATAACAAGTAACCCTTATAAGTAACTCTATTTAACAATTATACTATTAAATAGCCCTAATTCTTAGCTTTTAAATAGTATACTTCTTGAATTTCTACTATTGCTAGTTGTAGAGAAAATCGCTGTTAAAGTTAACTATAGGTTAGGCAACTTTGCCTTAGTTAATTCTAGATATTTTACATCTAGTAACAGCAATATCTCTACTAAAAATCAACGTAATAAGACCTAATAAGGGTCACGTAATAGAGCAACTAGTAGGCATAAAAATAGGCTATACAGGGTAGCTTATTTTTAACACTCCCTCTAGAAATGTAAGAAGTAACTAGTTCTATAAGCAACTTAGCTCCTTTAAAGGATATCTAAGTTAGAATTAACCAACAAAATACAGTACTAATAACAGAACTAAATAACATAACCAATTCCAGCAATTCTAGGGTAGTTATAGTTAAATATAACTAGTTATTGTTAATTGTTTTTTGTTGTTTTCGATTTTTAACTGTTTTTCGTTGCTTTTTGAGTTTTTTAAGTATTTTTATTGCTTTTATAAGCTAACTAGAAAGCTCTAGTAACTTAATAAATTGTTAATGCTTTTAAATAGCAAGAGGCTTAGTTAGGCTATCTGCTAGCATCTAATTTGTATTAATATAACTAACCTTAGCTATACCTTTACGAATCTTTTCCCTAATGTAGTTAAACTTTAAAAGGGTGTGCTTAGTTCTACTATATAACGTTAGGTTGTAAGCAGTAACTATAGCGCCTTAATTATTACACCTAATAGGAATAGGAGGGGTTAAAGGCAGCTTTATCTCCTTAAAAAGGCTGTAGAGCCACTCTAATTCCCTAATAGCTTTAGATAATACATTAGATTCTACTTCTAAAGTAGAAAGAGCAATAGTACTAGCTTTCTTCGATTTCCAGCTAATAGGTCCACTAGCTAGCTTATATAGATAAGTATAGGTTAATTTAGAAGAGGTTTTATCACCAGCAAAATCGCTATTGTAATAACTAAAGAGGGTCTTAAGTACTTCTTTACAACTAATAGAACTATTAGAAGCTTTAGAAGAAGACCCTATAGGGTATAGACTAGAACGCTTATAAATAATAGTAAAGCTTCTAGTACTACTTAAGTACCTTAGGAGGTGCTTAGAGGCGTTTAAGTGCTCTATATAGGGTTTAGCTAGGAAGGTTAATAGCCACTAAACGGAAAAAGCAATATTAGCCCTAGTTAGCAACATTAGGTACATTATAGTGCCTATTATGCTCTAATAAAGCTTATAATCGGATTTTAAGAGGAGTTTTATAACTAGTTGCTTTAGAATCCCTAGCTGTATAGGGATAGAAGCCGGCTTAGCATCTAGTATTTTGAATCTCTCTAGGGCTTTAAGGATATATTAAGATTGATAGATTTTAATAGACCTTTTAGACCTATTACAGGTAATTTAAACGCCTAGAAAGAATTCTCCTAGTCCTCTATCTTCTATTAGATAAGCTTTATGTAATAGCTTCTTTAGCTTGTTAATATAGCTTAGATTTAGACCAATTAGAAGACAGTTATCTACATAAGTAGCAATATATGTAGATGTAGCTAGGTTATAAAAGACTGCTAGGTCTAATATAAGAGGTTTAAATCTATACTTTTAAAGTAATTTTGTTAGAATTTGCTGCTATTCTCTAGGACTTTGCTTTAGACTATAGAGGGATTTTTCTAGCTTAATTACTTGCTCTTTAAAGGGCTTATAATTACAGCTTTTTAGTAGCTTAGCTACTGATAGCAATGCTTACTCTGCAAATTTAACGAATCTATCTAGGATTTCTATATAAATAGCTTCTTTTAGCTTGCTATTTAAAAACGCTCCTATAAAATCGATTTACTTAACTTCCTAGTTATTAAAAGCTGCAAGAGCTAATAATATACGCTAGCTAGAAGGAATACTAGTTGCAGCAAAGGTCTCTAGATAGTCTTAACCTTCTATTTGCATAAATCCCTTAGCAACAAAGCGGGCCTTATATTTTATAGAATTGTTTTCTTTATCCTTTTTTAGCCTATAAACAAGCCTATTCTTTAGAACTCTTTAGCCCTTAGGTACTTAGTCTTTCCCTATAAATTTAAAGGTTCTAGCAGCTAATAGCTGCTTAAATTCGCTATAGGTAGCTTCTATCTAATGCTGCTTAGCAGAGCTTTTTAGGGCTTGCTTCTACGTATTAGGAAGTTTATCCTTGCTATTAGAAGTAATAGCTGCTTTAGTCCTTGCCTTAAAGCATAGATCCTTAATTAAGGAAAATATATCTCCATCTAAATCTATAGCATTAGCATTAGCTTCAGCTTCTATAGTAGCTTCTATAGGTGTTTCTATAGGTATAGGGGCTTTAGGGGCCTCTATAGCTTCTATAGGGTTGCTTAGTAGAAGAGCTTAATCTATAGGTTCTAGTGGATAATTCAGCACATCTAGATAACTAGGATAAGGGTACTTAGGAGTATAATTATCCACTAATTGCTGCTAGTTATCGATTTCTCCCTCTAAAGGATTATTCACTATAGAACTAATAGAAACCTTAGGGATGCCCTATAAAATAGGACCTATTCCTTCTATAATTTTAACGAAGCTAGTCTTTATAACAGCTCGTTTAGAGGGGATGTATATTAAATATACATTAGAACCTAGTGTAGCTAAAAGTCTACTAGGAATAGTTCTTTTAGCTAGCTTCTGCTACCTAGATTGTTGTTCTAAAGGAATTAGAACTTCGCAATAGAAGCCTATAGCCCTTATTTTAGTAAAATTAGGCTTATAGGTCTTAGAAGGCTCTAAATTAGCTAGATATAGCTGTTTAGAACTTAGTGGTTTAGTACTATTCGCAGTAGTATTAACTAAATCCACTATAGCAGAAAGGATGTAAGACTATAGATATAGAGGTAATTGTAACCACTATAGGGTAGCACGCAAACGGTCTAGAAGTACCCTTATAGCTCTCTCTATTAGCCTATTCTGTTTGTAAATATAGGGGCAAGAGGTGCTAAAGTAAATACCCTTAGAAGATAGCTAAGCTTACAACCTAGTATTAATTTCTATACTACTATTAAAATAAAGGTGTTTAGGGTAGCAGTTATACTAGTTTTTTAATTCCTTAAAGAAGCCTTTAATATAGCTATAGAGAGTAGAACTCTCTTTATTAGCTAGATTAAAAGACCACTTATACTGTAATTTTCTATTAATTAGAAAAAGAACTAGAGGCCTCTTATTGTGCAGTATAGGCTCTATTTTAACGGTATCTCCCTCTATAATATCTAAACATCTAGGGGGGTTAGGAATAGTATGCTTACTAGGTCTTCTAATAGCTTTAGCTTAGTTGCAAGCTAGGCAGTTAAAATCCTTTTCCTTAATTTTTGTAAAATTAGGAATACCTTTAGTAATAAAAGCAGTCTTCTTTAGTAAAGGGAGTTCTATATGCTCTAATCTAATGTGCTAAGTAGCAGCTAATTCTAGGAGCTTCTTATAGGAAGAAGAAGCAGTAATAGGAGAATTACTACTAGAATTATCATTAAAGCTAGCTTCCTATTGCTCTCTATCTTGCTAGATCTCTTAAGAACTACAGGCCTTGTTTAAGGGATCTAGACAGCTATTTCCTCTAATATCTAGCAACTTAGGATTTAGACCTTCTAAATCCCTGTTATTAGAAGGAATCTAACTAGGAGCCCGTTTAGGAACTAGGGCTAATGGCTCTATAGCATCGTTATTGGTATTATCTTCTTCAAAATTAGATAATTCCTTGATTCAGCTATATTCCTCTAGATTAAAACTAGGCTGTTAAGGGATTTAAACCTCTATAGAATAACTAGTATTATAACCGCTATTATACCTATTACTAGTAAATCCTATATAAGAGAGATTTGCGTGGTTTTTACACACTCTAGGGGTCTCTTGCCCCTTAAGCTGTAAGAAGAAACTATGCTTTTTGGGATTTAGAAGCCTACAGCAGCTTCTATTAGCTAGAAATAGCTAATTTCTAAGGAGAGTGCTCCCTATTAAATAGTGCTTTAGACTACTAATTAGGTTAGTATTTAAACCTAGGCAATATAGTGCATTCTTTAGAGCTAAAGGTCTGTATTTAGCTAGATTTATACTAACTAGTACCTAGAATACAGCAGTTCCCTGTCCTTTAGGATAAATAGGACCTCCTCTAGTAGCAATAGGCACGGTTTTACCCTTTTTTATAGGCTTAAAAGTCCTAAAAAATGCCTTATTGTTAACTATATAACAGGTAGAACCTGTATTATATAGTAAGGAATTTTTAATTATTCTATTGGAATAGTTAAAAGAAGAGGTATTATTACTAGTAGTACTAGTATCACTAGTAGTGGATTCTGTATCTAAATTGTAAGAATCATTACTACTAGAACTGCTAGATTCACTATCGGAATCTATAGTATTCTAGTTACTAGTAGATAGGTTATAACAACCTATAGCAAAAGCAGCTTCTCTATCCTTATTCCTAGAATTTTTGTTACTTCTTCTTCAGCCCTTCTACTTCTTCTTATTCTTAGAGGCTTTATCTGTATCTTTAGAGGCATTAGAATTATTAGAATTAAAATCGTTAGAATTCTTCTTCTAATTAGGAGGATTCTTTCCTTAATTAGCCTTATTATTATTAGAACCATTAGAAGCCTTATAACTAAGAGCTTTAGATATAGAGGAGCTTTTATCTCTTTGTTCTTCTAATAAATCAGCTATAAGGAACTGTAAATTTAGCATTTTTACAGATAGACCTTGTGCTCTAGCAGCTTTAATAGAATATCGCTGCCTTTTAGCCTAGCTAGGGAAGGTCTTCTTTAAAGCATTAATATAATAATTTACCTAGTTAATAGGATTAATAGCTACACTATAGAGCTGTAATCTAGCTAATAAATTATTAAATTCAGCATTAAAGGCCTCTAAAGATCCCTTATAGTTCGAAAACAATAAGTTGTAATAACTAGTATATAGCGTACTACGTTGTATTTCAGCACTCTACGAATACTGCCTAACTAGAACGTTATAGGCATCTATAGGGGACTTATGCTAGCTTATAGCAGCTTAAGGTCCAAATTGGCAACTATCTCTTATAATTATAAGGATAATAGCTTATTCTAAATCTACTAAAGTACTAGCTATACTAGGATTATTAATAAATTAAGGGAATCCTAGTGCCCTAAATTAAATAGTTAAAGCTTACTTCTACTGTTTAAAATTTTTAGGGCCTTTTAGCTTAGCAGCCTCTAGAATAAAGTGGACCTTCTTATTTAACTCTTTTATAGTGCCTTCATTAAAAGTAGGCAGAAAAGTAGCACTATTAGAGGAACTAGAAGGTTTAGGAACTTTAAAAGAGACTTTAGAAGTCTTAGAAGTAACAGGATCTGCCTTAGGAGACCCTATTGAGAGATTACCCATAGATGTAATTATAGTATCTAATTTACTTAGTAAATTAGCTATATTACCTTTATTTTGGCTTTATTTTGCTTCACTATGCCTAATAAATCTATTTAGGGTCTCTTGTTGCTTATCCATTTAAGCTTTTAGGTTAGCTTGTACATTATAGACTTACACTACTCTTTTAGAAGCTAATCTAGCTTCTTTTAGAGCCTTCTTAGCTGTATAATCTTCTTTATTAGAAGAGAAATCTACTAGCTAAGGGGGGGACCTTGCTGGACTAGGAAAGCTAGTAGCAGCAGCTGGATTAGCTAGTGTACTAGAACTACTACCCCGTTTAGGGCTTATGCTCTTTCCCTTACCTGTTCCTTTTAGTGCCATTTTAAAGGATTTTAATAGCTAATTTAACGCTCTTTATAGCTAATTATAGCTTAAATTACAGTGGAAAAGGTAGTAAATAACAGTAATAACCTCTACTAGATATCAATAGATTGCTCTATTATAGGCCTAGAAGTGCCCTATATCTTCAGAAATTATACTAAGATTTTTCTCTAATTTCTTTTGTAACAGGTATAACAGGCTCTAAAGGCTGCGTTATATCGCGATCTATATGCGTATATAATTTGTATAGCAGACTAGATTAACAAGCGGTCGCAAGGGGCATAAAACATAGGTTCTAGCTATTTTTAGCTAAAAAATTCAGGAGATTCTTCTCCAATTAGGTTCTAACAAATTAGTGGAGACCTAGGCACAGCTAATTTAGGGATATCTAGCTAATTCCTACTTTAAAATCCTAACTAGTAGGATTACTACATAAATTAATTCTGCGACTAAAAACACAGAAATATCTGCAATAAGAGCTGTTAAGCGTGCACTACAAATTGTAGTATAGCCACTAATAGAGGTGTATAGGGTGCACAATATATAAGATAACAGTACAACAACAAGCAATGTAGTGCAGCGCTAAGCTTATTTCTTAATAGAAATAATTAATTAGGTAGTGCCTAATAAAACGATTTATAGTGCAAATGTAATGTGTACAGATGTATATATTTTAATGTTACGCAACAATAGAACCTAGCTATTAAGAATAGCTTTAAAAGTGTGTATATATAGGGTGTATAGAGTGCAGGAGGCATAAGGTAGGCAGAATAAAAACACCAGTATAGTAGCTAGCAATATGTGTGCAGCAGGTATTAATAGCTTCCAGTAAGCTACTAATAGCAGCAATAGCTGCTAGCGTAGGTCTTAATATAGCTTCTAGTGGGTAATATAGTACACAATAGTAGATTTTAGCGGGCTAACAGCTTGCAGATAGGTCTTCTGGGCTTATAACCTATTGAAAATAATAGGGATTACAGAACTAGATAGAAGAGGGTAGTAGTCTCTTATATTTAGCACCTGTAATTGCTCCTAGCAATTATCACGTAGTGGAAGCAGCAGCGGCCTAAATTAAGCTGTAGTGTATAGTATAGATCACGTAGAGGCAATAGATAACTGTAATAGTAGTATCTTTATATTAAGAGCGCTGTAACGAACAGTGAGGGTAGGATCTCGAATCTTTCTAGTCCTTTATAGACCTACTAACTATATTAGCAGGCTGTAGTTGCTAGAAGGGGCTTATAGGCTACTTTATAATTTCCGCAAAAAGATTTACTATATTAAAACAAAAAAATCAACTTACAGCTATACAAACGAGACGCCTATATACACAATTTAACAAATTCCACTAATAACAAGCAACCCTTATAAGCAACTCTATCTAACAATTATACCATTAGATAGCCCTAATTCTTAGCTTTCGAATGGTATACTTCTTGAATTTCTACCATTGCTAGTTGTGGAGAAAATCGCTGTTAAAGTTAACTATAGGTTAGGCAACTTTGCCTTAGTCGATTCTAGATGTTTTGCATCTAGTAACAGCGATATCTCTACCAAAAATCAACGTAACAAGACCTAATGAGGGTCACGTGATAGAGCAACTAGTAGGCATAAAAATAGGCTATACAGGGTAGCTTATTTTTAACAGTTACTTTTAACTTTACTTCTAGTTTTAGTTATCTTTTAGGGGTAAGTAAGAATTAAAAGTCCTTTACCTATAATTCTTAGGTTAAGCGCTCTATTAAGTATAGTATTATTTATTATATTTAACTTAAGGTTTAGGTGTAATCTTTATTTTTTAGGCTAAGTATTATTACTTTACCTAAAGAGCAGCAATTTTATTGTTTAATTCTCTTTATAATTTACTAATTTTATTAATTAATTCTTCTTTAATTCTACTAATTTACTTACTAATTTCTATAGAAAAACCTATAAGCTATTCTAGTAAAGAGTTCTCTTTTTTAAGTAGCTTTACTGCTTTCTTTACTTTATACCTTAGCCTAAAGGTATAAAACCTTTAGTAAGCCTATAAAAGTAGTAAGATTTTAGCTAGTTCTTTAATTAATAAGTTCTTCTTAGTAGTTTAAGGTATATTTAATAGATCTAGATTCTTAGTAAGTAGTATAAATCTAGATCTCTATATCTACTTTCCTTTAATATTCTAGGTAGAACTAGTACTAGCTTTATAAATTGTTAAAAATAAGCTACCCTATATAGCCTATTTTTATGCCTACTAGTTGCTTTATCACGTGACCCTCATTAGGTCTTGTTACGTTGATTTTTGGTAGAGATATCGCTGTTACTAGATGCGAAACATCTAGAATCGACTAGGGCAAAGTTGCCTAACCTATAGTTAACTTTAACAGCGATTTTCTCCACAACTAGCAATAGTAGAAATTTAAGAAGTATACCATTCGAAAGCTAAGAATTAGGGCTATCTAATGGTATAATTGTTAGATAGAGTTGCTTATAAGGGTTGCTTGTTATTAGTGGAATTTGTTAAATTGTGCATATAGGCGTCTCGTTTGTATAGCTGTAAGTCGATTTTTTTGTTTTTATATAGTAAATCTTTTTGCGGAAATTATACAGTAGCCTACAAGCCCCTTCTAGCGACTACAGCCTGCTAATATAGTTAGTAGGTCTATAAGGAACTAGAAAGATTTAAGATCCTACTCTTACTAAGTTTATTACAGCGCTCTTAATATAAAGATACCACTATTACAGTTATCTATTGCCTCTACGTAATCTATACTATACACTACAGCTTAATTTAGGCCGCTGCTGCTTCTACTACATAATAATTGCTAGGAGCAATTACAGGTGCTAAATCTAAGAGACTACTACCCTCTTAGATATCTAGTCCTGTAATCCCTATTATTTTCAATAGGTTATAAGCCCGGAAGACCTATCTGCAAGCTGTTAGCCCGCTGAAATCTACTATTGTGTACTATATTACCTACTAGAAGCTATATTAAGACCTACGCTAGCAGCTATTGCTGCTATTAGTAGCTTACTAGAAGCTATTAATACCTACTGCACACACATCGCTAGCCACTATACTAGTGTTTTTATTCTGCCTACCCTATACCTCTTGCACTCTATACACTCTATATATATACATTTTTAAAGCTATTCTTAATAGCTAGGTTCTATTGTTGCGCAACATTAAAATATATACATCTGTATATATTACATTTACACTGCAAATCGTTTTATTAGGCACTGCCTAATTAATTATTTCTATTAAGAAATAAGCTTAGCGCTGCACTGCATTGCTTGTTGTTGTGCTGTTATCTTGTATATTGTGCACCCTATACACCTCTGTTAGTAGCTATACTACAATTTGTAGTGTACGCTTAATAGCTCTTGTTGCAGATATTCCTATGTTTTTAGTTGCAGAATTAATTTATATAGTAATCCTACTAGTTAGGATTTTAAAGTAGAAATTAGCTAAATATCCCTAAATTAGCTGTACCTAGGTCTCCACTAATTTATTAGAACCTAATTAGAGAAGAATCTCCTAAATTTTTTGGCTAAAAATACCTAGAACCTATGTTTTATGCCCCTCGCAACCGCTTGTTAATCTAGTCTGCTATACAAATTGTATACGTATATAGATCGCGATATAATGCAGCCTTTAGAGCCCGTTATACCTATTACAAAAGAAATTAGAGAAAAATCTCAGTATAATTTCTAAAGATATAGGGCACTTCTAGCCTATATTTAGTAAGAATTATTACTGTTATTTACTACTATTTCCACTGTAATTTAGGCTATAATTAGCTATAAAGAGCGTTAAATTAGCTATATTTTAAACCCTTAAAATAGCACTAAAAGGAATAGGCAAGGGAAAGAGCATAAGCCCTGAACGGGGTAGTGGTTCTAGTACACTAGCTACAGCTGCTGCTACTAGCTTTCCTAGTCCAGCTAGATCCCCCCCTTAGCTAGTAGATTCCTCTTCTAATAAAGAAGATTATATAGCTAAGAAGGCTCTAAAAGAAGCTAGATTAGCTTCTAAAAGAGTAGTGCAAGTCTATAATGTACAAGCTAATCTAAAAGCTTAAATAGATAAGCAACAAGAGACTCTAAATAGATTTATTAGGCATAGTAAAGTAAAATAAAGCTAAAATAAAGGTAATATAGCTAATTTACTAAGTAAATTAGATACTATAATTATATCTATAGGTAATCTCTCTATAGAGTCTCCCTCTAAGGTAGTAGATCCTATTACTTCTAAAAGAGCTTCTAAAGTCTCTTTTAAAGCCCCTAAACCTTCTAGTTCCTCTAATAGTGCTACTTTTCTGCCTACTTTTAATAAAGGCACTATAAAAGAGTTAAATAAGAAGGTCCACTTAATTCTAGAGGCTGCTAAGCTAAAAGGCCCTAAAAATTTTAAACAGTAAAAGTAAGCTTTAACTATTTAATTTAAGGCACTAGAATTCCCTTAATTTATTGATAATTCTAGTATAGCTAGTACATTAGTAGATTTAGAGTAAGCTATTATCCTTATAATTATAAGAGATAGTTGCTAATCTAGACCTTAAGCTGCTATAAGCTAGCATAAGTCCCCTATAGATACCTATAACGTTCTAGTTAAGTAGTATTTGTAGAGTGCTAAAATATAACGTAGTACGCTATATGCTAGTTATTATAACTTATTGTTTTCGAACTATAAGGGATCTTTAGAGGCCTTTAATGCTGAATTTAATAATTTACTAGCTAGATTACAGCTCTATAGTGTAGCTATTAATCCTATTAACTAGGTAAATTATTATATTAATGCTTTAAAGAAGACCTTCTCTAGCTAGGCTAAAAGGCAGCAATATTCTATTAGAGCTGCTAGAGCATAAGGTCTATCTATAAAAATGCTGAATTTACAGTTCCTTATAGCTGATTTATTAGAAGAACAAAGAGATAAAAGCTCCTCTATATCTAAGGCTCTTAGTTATAAAGCTTCTAATTCTAATAGTTCTAATAATAAAGCTAATTAAGGAAAGAATCCTCCTAATTAGAAGAAGAATTCTGATTCTAATTCTAACGATTCTAATGCCTCTAAAGAAAAAGATATAGATAAAGCCTCTAAGAATAAGAAGAAGTAGAAGGGCTAAAGAAGAAGTAACAAAAATTCTAGGAATAAGGATAGAGAAGCTGCTTTTGCTATAGGTTGTTATAACCTATCTACTAGCAACTAGGATACTATAGATTCTAATAGTGAATCTAGCAGTTCTAGTAGTGATAATTCTTACGATTTAGATATAGAATCTACTACTAGTGATACTAGTACTACTAGTAATAATACCCCTTCTTTTAATTACTCTAATAGAATAATTAAAAACTCTCTACTATACAATATAGGTTCTACCTATTATATAGTTAACAATAAGGCATTTTTCAGGACTTTTAAGCCTATAAAAAAGGGTAAAACTGCGCCTATTGCTACTAGAGGAGGTCCTATTTATCCTAAAGGATAGGGAACTACTGTATTCTAGGTACTAGTTAGTATAAATCTAGCTAAATACAGGCCTTTAGCTCTAAAGGATGCTCTATATTGCCTAGGTTTAGATACTAACCTAATTAGTAGTCTAAAGCACTATTTAATAGAGAGCACTCTCCTTAGAAATTAGCTATTTCTAGCTAATAGAAGCTGCTGTAGGCTTCTAAATCCTAAAAAGTATAGTTTCTTTCTACAGCTTAAGGGGCAAGAGACCCCTAGAGTGTGTAAAAACCACGCTAATCTCTCTTATATAGGATTTCTAGCTAGCAATAGTTATAATAGCAGTTATAATGCTAGTTATTCTATAGAGGTTTAAATCCCTTAACAGCCTGGTTTTAATCTAGAGGAATATAGCTAAATTAAGGAATTATCTAATTTTAAAGAAGATAATACTAATAATAATGCTATAGAGCTATTAGCCCTAGTTCCTAAACGGGCTTCTAGTTAGATTCCTTCTAATAATAGGGATTTAGAAGGTCTAAATCCTAAGTTGCTGGATATTAGAGGAAATAGCCGTCTAGATCCCTTAAACAAGGCCTATAGTTCTTAAGAGATCTAGTAAGATAGAGAGCAACAGGAAGCTAGCTTTAATAATAATTCTAGTAGTAATTCTTCTATTACTGCTTCTTCTTCCTATAAGAAGCTCCTAGAATTAGCTGCTACTTAGCACGTTAGATTAGGGCATATAGGACTCCCTTTACTAAAGAAGACTGCTTCTATTACTAAAGGTATTCCTAATTTTACAAAAATTAAGGAAAAGGATTTTAACTGCCTAGCTTATAACTAAGCTAAAGCTGTTAGAAGACCTAGTAAGCATGCTATTCCTAACCCCTCTAGATGTTTAGATATTATAGAGGGAGATACTGTTAAAATAGAGCCTATACTGCACAATAAGAGGCCTTTAGTTCTTTTTCTAATTAATAGAAAATCACAGTATAAGTGGTCTTTTAATCTAGCTAATAAAGAGAGTTCTACTCTCTATAGCTGTATTAAAGGCTTCTTTAAGGAATTAAAAAACCAGTATAACTGCTACCCTAAACACCTTTATTTTAATAGTAGTATAGAAATTAATACTAGGTTGTAAGCTTAGCTATCTTCTAAGGGTATTTGCTTTAGTACCTCTTGCCCCTATATTTATAAACAGAATAGGCTAATAGAGAGAGCTATAAGGGTACTTCTAGACCGTTTGCGTGCTACTCTACAGTAGTTACAATTACCTCTATATCTATAGTCTTACATCCTTTCTGCTATAGTAGATTTAGTTAATACTACTGCGAATAGTACTAAACTACTAAGTTCTAAACAGCTATATCTAGCTAATTTAGAGCCTTCTAGGACCTATAAGCCTAATTTTACTAAAATAAGGGCTATAGGCTTCTATTGCGAAGTTCTAATTCCTTTAGAATAACAATCTAGGTTGCAGAAGCTAGCTAAAAGAACTATTCCTAGTAGACTTTTAGCTACGCTAGGTTCTAATGTATATCTAATATATATCCCCTCTAAACAAGCTGTTATAAAGACTAGCTTTATTAAAATTATAGAAGGAATAGGTTCTATTTTATAGGGTATCCCTAAGGTTCCTATTGGTTCTATAGTGGATAATCCTTTAAAGGGAGAAATCAATAACTAGCAGCAATTAGTAGATAATTATACTCCTAAGTATCCTTATCCTAGTTATCTAGATGTGCTGAATTATCCACTAGAACCTATAGATCAAGCTCTTCTACTAAGCAACCCTATAGAAGCTGTAGAGGCCCCTAAAGCCCCTATATCTATAGAAGCCCCTTAGGCTAATATAGAACCTATAGAAGCTGAAGCTGATGCTAATGCTATAGATTTAGATAGAGACATATATTCCTTAATTAAGGATCTATGCTTTAAGGCTAGAACTAAAGCAGCTATTACTTCTAATAGCAAGGATGAACTTCCTAATACATAGAAGCAAGCCCTAAAAAGCTCTGCTAAGCAGCATTAGATAGAAGCTACCTATAGCGAATTTAAGCAGCTATTAGCTGCTAGAACCTTTAAATTTATAGGGAAAGACTAAGTACCTAAGGGCCGAAGAGTTCTAAAGAATAGGCTTATTTATAGGCTTAAAAAGGATAAAGAAAATAATCCTATTAAATATAAGGCCCGCCTTATTGCTAAGGGATTTATGTAAATAGAAGGTTAAGACTATCTAGAGACCTTTGCTGCAACTAGTATTCCTTCTAGCTAGCGTATATTATTAGCTCTTGCAGCTTTTAATAACTAGGAAGTTGAGCAAATCGACTTTATAGGAGCGTTTTTAAATAGCAAGCTAAAGGAAGCTATTTATATAGAAATCCCAGATGGATTCGTTAAATTTGCAGAGCAAGCATCGCCATCAGTAGCTAAGCTACTAAAAAGCTGTAATTACAAGCTCTCTAAAGAGCAGGTAATTAAGCTAGAAAAATCCCTCTATGGTCTAAAGCTGTTAAAAATAAGCTACCCTGTATAGCCTATTTTTATGCCTACTAGTTGCTCTATCACGTGACCCTTATTAGGTCTTGTTACGTTAATTTTTGGTAGAGATATCGTTGTTACTAGATGCAAACATCTAGATTTAACTAAGGCAAAGTTGCCTAACCTATAGTCAACTTTAACTGCGATTTTCTCCACAACTAGCAATGGTAGAAATTCAAGAAGTATACTATTTAAAAGCTAAGAATTAGGGCTATCTAATAGTATAATTGTTGGATAGGGTTGCTTATAAGAGTTGCTTGTTATTAGTGGAATTTGTTAAATTGTGCACATAGGCGTCTTGTTTGTATAGCTATAAGTCGATTTTTTTGTTTTTATATAGTAAATCTTTTTGCAGAAATTATAAAGTAGCTTACGAGCCCCTTCTAGCGACTGCGGCCCGCTAATATAGTTAGAGGGTCTATAAGGGACTAGAAAGATTTAAGATTCTACTCTTACTGTTCGTTACAGCGCTCTTAATATAAAGATACTACTATTACAGTTATCTATTGCCTCTACGTGATCTATACTATACACTACAGCTTAATTTAGGCCGCTGCTGCTTCTACTATATAATAATTGCTAGGAGCAATTACAGGTGCTAAATATAAGAGACCACTACTCTCTTCTATCTAGTCCTGTAATCCCTATTATTTTCAATAGGTTATAAGCCCGGAAGACCTATCTGCAAGCTGTTAGCCCGCTGAAAATCTACTATTGTGTACTGTATTACTAACTAGAAGCTATATTAAGACCTGCGCTAGCAGCTATTGCTGCTATTAGTAGCTTGCTGGAAGCTATTAATACCTGCTGCACACATATTGCTAGCCACTATACTAGTGTTTTTATTCTGCCTACCCTATGCCTCCTGCACTCTATACACCCTGTGTATACACACTTTTGAAGCTATTCTTAATAGCTAGGTTCTATTGTTGCGCAACATTAAAATATATATATCTGTATACATTACATTTGCACTGTAAATCGTTTTATTAGGCACTGCCTAATTAATTATTTCCATTAAGAAATAAGCTTAGCGCTGCACTACATCGCTCGTTGTTGTTATATTGTGCACCCTATGCACCTCTGTTAGTAGCTATACTACAATTTGTAGTGCACGCCTAACAGCTCTTATTGCTGTTAGATATTCCTGTGTTTTCGGTCGCAGAATTAATTTGTGTAGTAATCCTACTGGTTGGGATTTTAAAGTAGGAATTAGCTAGATATCCCTAAATTGGCTGTGCCTAGGTCTCCACTAATTTATTGGAACCTAATTAGAGAAGAATCTCCTGAATTTTTTGGCTAAAAATAGCTAGGACCTATATTTTATGCCCCTTGCGACTGCTTGTTAATCTGGTCTGCTATACAAATTGTATGTACATACAGATCGCAATACAACGCAGCCTTAGAGCCTATTATACCTGTTACAAAAGAAATTGGAGAAAAATCTCAGTATAATTTCTGAAAATATAGGGCACTTCTAGCCTATATTTAGTAAGAATTATTACTGTTATTTACTACTATTTCCACTGTAATTTAGGCTATAATTAGCTATAAAGAGCGTTAAATTAGCTATTAAAACCCTTAAAAATAGCACTAAAAGGAACAGGCAAGGGAAAGAGCACAAGCTCTAAACGGGGTAGTAGTTCTAGTACACTAGCTACAGCTGCTACTAGCTTTCCTAGTCTAGTAAGGTCCCTCCCTCAGCCAGTAGATTCCTCTTCTAATAAAGAAGATTATATAGCTAAGAAGGCTCTAAAAGAAGCTAGATTAGCTTCTAAAAGAGTAGTGTAAGTCTATAATGTTTAAGCTAATCTAAAAGCTTAAATAGATAAGCAACAAGAGACCCTAAATAGATTTATTAGGTATAGTAAAGCAAAACAAAGCTAAAATAAAGGTAATATAGCTAATTTACTAAGTAAATTAGATACTATAATTACATCTATAGGTAATCTCTCTATAGGGTCTCCCTCTAAGGTAGTAGATCCTATTACTTCTAAAAGAGCTTCTAAAGTCTCTTTTAAAGCCCTTAAACCTTCTAGTTCCTCTAATAGTGCTACTTTTCTGCCTACTTTTAATAAAGGTACTATAAAAGAGTTAAATAAGAAGGTCTACTCTATTCTAGAGGCTGCTAAGCTAAAAGGCCCTAAAAATTTTAAATAGTAAAAGTAAGCTTTAACTATTTAATTTATAGCACTAGAATTCCCTTAATTTATTAATAATCTAAGTATAGCTAGTACTTTAGTAGATTTAGAGCAAGCTATTATCCTTATAATTATAAGAGATAGTTACTAATCTAGACCTTAAGCTGCTATAAGCTAGCATAAGTCCTCTGTAGATGCCTATAATGTTCTAGTTAGGCAATATTCGTAGAGTGCTAAAATACAATGTAGTACGCTATATGCTAGTTATTACAACTTATCGTTTTTGAACTATAAGGGATCTTTAGAGGCCTTTAATGCTAAATTTAATAATTTACTAGCTAGATTACAGCTCTATAGTGTAGCTATTAATTCTATTAACTAGGTAAATTATTATATTAATGCTTTAAAGAAGACCTTCTCTAGCTAGGCTAAAAGGCAGCGATATTCTATTAGAGCTGCTAGAGTATAAGGTCTATCTATAAAAATGCTAAATTTACAGTTCCTTATAGCTAACTTATTAGAAGATTAAAGAGATAAAAGCTCCTCTATATCTAAGGCTTTTAGTTATAAAGCTTCTAATTCTAATAGTTCTAATAATAAGGCTAATTAAGGAAAGAATCCTCCTAATTAGAAGAAGAATTCCGATTCTAATTCTAACGATTCTAATGCCTCTAAAGAAAAAGATTAAGATAAAGCCTCTAAGAATAAGAAGAAGTAGAAGGGCTAAAGAAGAAGTAACAAAAATTCTAGGAATAAGGATAGAGAAGCTGCTTTTGCTATAGGTTGCTATAACCTATCTACTAGCAACTAGGATACTATAGATTCCAATAGTAAATCTAGCAGTTCTAGTAGTAATAATTCTTACGATTTAGATACAGAATCCACTACTAGTGATACTAGTACTACTAGTAATAATACCCCTTCTTTTAACTATTCTAATAGAATAATTAAAAACTCCTTACTATACAATACAGGTTCTACCTGTTATATAGTTAACAATAAGGCATTTTTTAGGACTTTTAAGCCTATAAAAAAGGGTAAAACCGCGCCTATTGCTACTAGAGGAGGTCCTATTTATCCTAAAGGACAGAGAACTGCTGTATTCTAGGTACTAGTTAGTATAAATCCAGCTAAATACAGGCCTTTAGCTCTAAAGGATGCTCTATATTGCCTAGGTTTAGATACTAACCTAATAAGTGGTCTAAAGCACTATTTAATAGGGGGCACTCTCCTTAGAAATTAGCTATTTCTAGCTAATAGAAGCTGCTGTAGGCTTCTAAATCCTAAAAAGCATAGTTTCTTTTTACAGCTTAAGGGGCAAGAGACCCCTAGAGTATGTAAAAACCACGTAAATCTCTCTTATATAGGATTTACTAGCAATAGTTATAATAGCAGTTATAATGCTAGTTATCCTATAGAGGTTTAAATCCCTTAACAGCCTAGTTTTAATCCTAAGGAATATAGCTAAATTAAGGAATTATCTAATTTTAAAGAAGAAGAAGATAATACTAATAACAATGCTATAGAGCTATTAGCCCTAGTTCCTAAACGGGCTCCTAGTTAGATTCCTTCTAATAATAAGGATTTAGAAGGTCTAAATCCTAAGTTGCTGGATATTAAAGGAAATAGCTGTCTAGATCCCTTAAACAAGGCCTATAGTTCTTAAGAGATCTAGCAAGATAGGGAGCAACAGGAAGCTAGCTCTAATGATAATTCTAGTAGTAATCCTACTGCTTCTTCTTCCTATAAGAAGCTCCTAGAATTAGCTGCTACTTAGTATGTTAGATTAAGGTATATAGGACTCCCTTTACTAAAGAAGACTGCTTCTATTACTAAAGGTATTCCTAATTTTATAAAAATTAAGGAAAAGGATTTTAACTGCCTAGCTTGCAATTAAGCTAAAGCTGTTAGAAGACCTAGCAAGCGTGCTATTCCTAACCCCCCTAGATGTTTAGATATTATAGAGGGAGATACTGTTAAAATAGAGCCTATACTGCACAACAAAAGGCCTTTAGTTCTTTTTCTAATTAATAGAAAATCACAGTATAAATAGTCTTTTAATCTAGCTAATAAAGAGAGTTCTACTCTCTATAGCTGCATTAAAGGCTTCTTTAAGGAATTAAAGAACTAGTATAACTGCTACCCTAAACACCTTTATTTTAATAGTAGTACAGAAATTAATACTAGGTTGTAAGCTTAGCTATCTTCTAAGGGTATTTACTTTAGCACCTCTTGCCCCTATATTTATAAACAGAATAGACTAATAAAGAGAGCTATAAGGGTACTTCTAGACTGTTTGCGTGCTACCCTACAGTAGTTACAATTACCTCTATATCTATAGTCTTACATCCTTCCTGCTATAGTGGATTTAGTTAATACTACTGCGAATAGTACTAAACCACTAAGTTCTAAACAGCTATATCTAGCTAATTTAGAGCCTTCTAAGACCTATAAGCCTAATTTTACTAAAATAAGGGCTATAGGCTTCTATTGCGAAGTTCTAATTCCTTTAGAACAACAATCTAGGTTGCAGAAGCTAGCTAAAAGAACTATTCCTAGTAGACTTTTAGCTACACTAAGTTCTAATATATATCTAATATACATCCCCTCTAAACAAGCTGTTATAAAGACTAGCTTCGTTAAAATTATAGAAGGAATAGGTTCTATTTTATAGAGTATCCCTAAGGTTCCTATTGGTTCTATAGTAGATAATCCTTTAGAGGGAGAAATCGATAACAAGCAGCAATTAGTGGATAATTATACTCCTAAGTATCCTTATCCTAGTCATCTAGATGTGCTAAATTATCTACTAGAACCTATAGATTAAGCTCTTCTACTAAGCAACCCTATAGAAGCTGTAGAGGCCCCTAAAGCCCCTATATCTATAGAAGCCCCTTAGGCTAATATAGAACCTATAGAAGCTGAAGCTGAATCTATTGATACTAATGCTATAGATTTAGATAGAGATATATTTTCCTTAATCAAGGATCTATGCTTTAAGGCAAGGACTAAAGCAGCTATTACTTCTAATAGTAATAAGGATGAACTTTCTAACACGTAGAAGCAAGCCCTAAAAAGCTCTGCTAAGCAGCATTAAATAGAAGCTACCTATAGCGAATTTAAGCAGCTATTAGCTGCTGGAACCTTTAAATTTATAGGGAAAGACTAAGTACCTAAGGGCTAAAGAGTTCTAAAGAATAGGCTTATTTATAGGCTTAAAAAGGATAAAGAAAATAATTCTATTAAATATAAGGCCCGCCTTTTTGCTAAGGGATTTATATAAATAGAAGGTTAAGACTATCTAGAGACATTTGCTGCAACTAGTATTCCTTCTAGCTAGCGTATATTATTAGCTCTTGCAGCTTTTAATAACTAGGAAGTCGAGTAAATCGATTTTATAGAAGCGTTTTTAAATAGCAAGCTAAAAGAAGCTATTTATATAGAAATCCTAGATAGATTCGTTGAATTTACAGAGCAAGCATCGCTATTAGTAGCTAAGCTACTAAAAAGCTGTAATTATAAGCCCTCTAAAGAGCAAGTAATTAAGCTAGAAAAATCCCTCTATAGTTTAAAGTAAAGTTCTAGAGAATAGCAGCAAATTCTAATAGAATTACTTTAAAAGCATAGATTTAAACCTCTTATATTAGACCTAGCAGTCTTTTATAACCTAGCTACATCTACGTATATTGCTACTTATATAGATAACTATCTTCTAATTGGGCCTAATTTACGATATATTAATAAGCTTAAAAAGCTACTAAATTAAGCTTATCTAATAGAAGATAGAGGACCAGCAGAATTCTTTCTAGGTGTATAAATCACCTATAATAGGTCTAAAAGGTCTATTAAAATCTACTAATCTTAATACATCCTTAAAGCCTTAGAAAGATTTAAAATGCTAAATGCTAAGCTAGCTTCTATCTCTATACAGCTAGGAATTCTAAAGCAATTAGTTATAAAACTTCTCTTAAAATCTAATTATAAGCTTTATTAGAGCATAATAGGCACTATAATGTACCTTATGTTGCTAACTAGGGCTAATATTGCTTTTTCCGTTTAGTAGCTATTAACTTTTCTAGCTAAGCCCTATATAGAGCACCTAAACGCCTCTAAGTACCTCCTAAGGTACTTAAGTAGTACTAGAAGCTTTACTATTATTTATAAGCGTTCTAGTCTACACCCTATAGGGTCTTCTTCTAAAGCTTCTAATAGTTCTATTAGTTGTAAAGAAGTACTTAAGACCCTCCTTAGTTATTGCAATAGCGATTTTGCTAGTAATAAAGTCTCTTCTAAATTAACCTATACTTATCTATATAAGCTAGCTAGTAGACCTATTAGCTAGAAATTAAAGAAAGCTAGTACTATTGCTCTTTCTACATTAGAAGCAGAATCTAATGCATTATCTAAAGCTATAAGGGAATTAGAGTAGCTCTACGGCCTTTTTAAGGAGATAAAGCTGCCTTTAACCTCTCCTATTCCTATTAGGTGTAATAATTAAGGCGCTATAGTTACTGCTTACAACCTAACGTTATATAGTAGAAATAAGCACACCCTTTTGAAGTTTAACTATATTAGGGAAAAGATTTGTAAAGGTATAGCTAAGGTTAGTTATATTAATATAAATTAGATGCTAGCAGATAGCCTAACTAAGCCTCTTGCTATTCAAAAGCATCAACAATTTATTAAGTTACTAGAGCTTTCTAGCTAGCTTATAAAAGCAACAAAAACACTCAAAAAAATCGAAAAAACAACGAAAAACAGTTAAAAATCGAAAACAACAAAAACAATCAACAACAACTAGTTATATTCAACTATAACTACCCTGGAATTAGTTATGTTATTTTGGTCCTGTTATTAGTACTGTATTTCGTTGGTTAATTCTAACTTAGATATCCTTTAAAGGAGCTAAGTTGCTTATAGAACTAGTTACTTCTTATATTTCTAGAGGGAGTATTAAAAATAAGCTACCCTATATAGCCTATTTTTATGCCTACTAGTTGCTTTATTACGTAACCCTTATTAGGTCTTGTTACGTTAATTTTTAGTAGAGATATCGTTATTACTAGATGCAAACATCTAGATTTAACTAAGGCAAAGTTGCCTAACCTATAGTTAACTTTAACAGCGATTTTCTCTACAACTAGCAATAGTAGAAATTTAAGAAGTATACTATTTAAAAGCTAAGAATTAGGGCTATCTAATAGTATAATTGTTAGATAGAGTTACTTATAAGGGTTGCTTATTATTAGTAGAATTTGTTAAATTATATATATAGACGTCTCGTTTATATAGCTGTAAGTTGATTTTTTTGTTTTTATATAGTAAATCTTTTTGTAGAAATTATAAAGTAGCCTATAAGCCCCTTCTAGCGACTACAGCCCGCTAATATAGTTAGTAGATCTATAAGGGACTAGAAAGATTCAAGATCCTACCCTCACTAAGTTCGTTACAGCGCTCTCAATATAAAGATACTACTATTACAGTTATCTATTGCCTCTATGTAATCTATACTATACACTACAGCTTGATTTAGGCCGCTGCTGCTTCCACTACGTGATAATTGCTAGGAGCAATTACAGGTGCTAAATCTAAGAGACCACTACCCTCTTAGATATCTAGTCCTGTAATCCCTATTATTTTCAATATAAATAATATCTTTTAAGCTATTAGATCTAGATAATCTAGCCTTAGCTTTTCCTTTTAGTATAGTTATTAATAGTTCTATAAGAAGTTTAGTAGATTTAGCTTTATTAATAATTCTATTAATCTACCTCTATATCTACTATACTATAGAAGTATTAATAGTATTTTAGTAAGAAGGTAGTTCTATTAGCTTAAGTTAGTTATATAATTTAAGCTATTTATTAATAAATTTATAGTAAGTAAGATAAAGTAATAAGTTCCTTTTTTTTTAAGGTATAAGATCTCTTTTTTAAATCTAGAAATCTAGATTTTAATAGTAAAATTTATAGAATTAGTGTATAGTTTTAAGTTCTCTATTAGTAAAAGGAATATAATTCCTTCTACCTACCTCCTTCTAAAGTTACTCTATCTTAGATATTACAATTTTAGCTTTTAAGCTTAAGGAGAGTTAGCAACAATTAGAAGCAATTGCTACTACTTATTACAGTTAGATTTAACGTTAGTTTATTAGATATAACAGTATATTGTTAAATTTAATAGGTTATACAATAATTTGTAAGATAAGTTATAGGAGCTTCTATAAGGAGCATCTAATAATAGTATTCTAGTAAGTGATCGTTAATTGTTTAACCTAACTGCCTAAGTGTTGCTTCTGACTATTTATATATAATTGCAGTTACGTGTGCTAGTGACCTGCGGGTCTGTAGGATTATCCCGTAACAATATTATTGTAGTAGATAACAAGAAGATTACATAGTATAGTAAGAGGCACATAACTATATAATAAAAAGAGTGTTATTAAAGATACTAGGTATCTATAATAATAGAATAGTATAAATAGCTTTAGGGAGCTAAAGAGAATAATAAAGTTATTAAAAAGGAAGAGATACTAAAGAAGAGCAAACTAGGCTTATAACTATTAAGTGGAAGATAGAAAAGATAACAGAAGAGAGAGAAGATAAAGAAGCTTCTAGTGTATAGAAGAGTGTAAATTGCTTACTTAATTCCTCTAACTTAGAAGGGAGAAAGCAGCCTATATATAGCTAATTCTAAGAGAGAAAGAAAGAGAAGAAGAGAAGGAAAAACAAGAAGGGAGATAGCTAAATACCTAAAAATCCTATAGCTTATAGAGATAAGAATGCTAAGGAATGCTAAGTGATCTATTACACTGTCTCTATAAGAGGGGCAGATATTAGTGTGTGTAAAGCCTTATAATAGAGGAAAGATAATAGACTAGATAACCCTTGCTCCTAGATTCCTACCTCTGTTGTATTCTATCCTAGTCTACTACACCTACTTATTTCCTACACTTAGTTGTTGTAACTAAGTTTCTTTGTTGTGCTACTGTTAGAGTAGTTGTGCTGGTAACAGCTGTTAGAGCTAATGTTGCATAAAGCTAGCGATGTTGGTATCACTGGTGTTGTGGCCACTTGTGGCACTGGTGTTGCTGCTACTTTTGATAGCAACTAGTAGGCATAAAAATAGACTATATAGGGTAGCTTATTTTTAACAGTAACTCTATGCAAGCTCCCTTATCCCTTTATTAATATCTATAGGGATCTTCTCTACCGCTTCTCTGCCGCCTTAGACGCTATACGCTATAGCTAGACGGGGGTAATTTAGTGTAAGGAATCTAGTCTTTGTGTTTGTTTGCGTTTTAGTTGTGTTGCCGCTCCAGAATCGTGGTACGAGCCTATTGGTCCTGTTATTGCGTTATTAGATCTAGATAATCTAGCCTTTATAGTTAGACATTATAAAGCTAATAATAATAAAATTATAATAATAGTAGTTAAATTGCACAAAAAACGCGGTTTAAAGATAGCTACTTCTGATGTTAAAGAAGGGTAAATTCGCGTTCCGAATGTGGGAGGATTCCGTATGTAGATGCCTGACGTAAACGGACATATCCGTTATGTGTCTTGCGCACGGACTAGCTACTCCTAAGTTTGCTCAGCCACAAAAGGACCTTTCTAACAATCCATTTTTAGGAACAAACAATTTAAATATTACAAGGCCATGACGCAAGATATATAGGAGTTGCATTTGCGAGGAAGCCTTATCTGATCAGGAACGATGTAAAGTTTTGTACAAGATAGAACCAAGGTATTGAACGTTGATCGATAATAATATATGGACTAGCGTTTGATGTTAAGCGCGATTGTTTCAGGTACAACGATGTTGGGCTGCGCCACCAGGACAGTTGGTCATTCAAATTAAAAGCACCATTCTCTTCAGGCGAACCGCGCTAAGGAGGCTTGGAAAACACGCTATGAGTTTGCCCGCGCCGAACGTTGCGCTGTTCACAAAACTTATTGGGCGCTACAGCAGGAGAGGACTGATACATGCGGAAGTGGGTGACAGGCGAGACGAGGGTTAAGTATTCTCCTTGGAAAGGCGACTAGCCGTCATAGTGAAGTAACCGAGCCAAAATGAAGCTTCGAGAGGGCGGGAGACGTCTTTCCTCCGGGATATGATCAATAGCACGAGCGAACTGTGTTTCTGGATCGATGTCGATTGCTACGCTATCGCAATTCGATACTGTATCTGGGATTAACGCTATCGAGAAGACTCAAGACAGGGAGATTATCACTGCTATAATAGCTGCGAAGACGGTGCGTTAAGGAGCTGTTACATTGTCTTTAGGGACCAGCAAGCTATCAGCGACTTAAGTCATATAAACAGCAATTGCGCCGGCGAGTCTAGAGACCATGACTAGACGGAATTCTAGACTACAGACAACAGAGCGTTAGTTGAATGAGAGGTCCACATTGAGAAACTGGCCGCACCAGCCAATCAGCTTGACAGTATAAAAGCAGCCAAGCCACAGGATAATCTGACCAGCCGAATGTAGTATAACCACAACAGTCTTACCAGTTTTTCTGTGCGCTAACTTTATTTTCTGTATATTTTACCCCTAGGTAGATGAGTTTAGAATAATTATTTTAAGTCGTCGAAAACTATTCAGAGTAATTATCTTTCTTATTAATATTAGTTTTGGAAATACGAGTATGCGCCCTCTAATTGGCTGTGTGGATTCGGCATCTAGTTGGTTCGAATCCGCCCGTAAGCTCCGCACACAATACAACAATGCTCCGGCGAAAAGGGGTATATTTTCACCTTCGGGTTCTAACGTACTTTTGTAGAATCAAGCAATTTCTATCTTACAATTGAGTGCATTAGTGACTACCCCTCCGTTTTGAATTGGTTCTCTCAAAAGTTGCAATGTAGGTAAAGGAGAAGAAGAAGATAAGATGCGTAGAGTACGTGTCGGACTTTTGCACTCTGAATTATTCCAGTGGTTGGTGTGAGCTGAGACTGCCCAGCTATAAGCCATCCCTAATGCAAATTAGCTGCTAAGCGACTCTAAGTTTATAATTGACTGTTCTTGTTCAAGCCATGTTCTAAGATTATATAGATAATCCCATAGTAAAATAATAGCTGCCCTATTATTTGGTTGTTGACTCGTAGTTAGGCACATTTCCGTCACTAGACCTAATATATACTGGGATCTAGCCCCCACATCGTGTAGTCCTCATGCAGGAAGCATAGAGAATCGGCACAGGAAATCCAAGGCAAACCGTGGCTTCTGGCAGAACAATCGCCGTGTCTGGGCCAAGACCTTCAACCATAAATTGGGAGACCTGCCACTCAATGTGGCTGAGTAACGGAATATCGAGCCCTGTCCAGCTGAGCGGGCACCAGAGACCCTCTTTTCCTGCAGTCCGCGGCGACCTATCGAATTGGTAGGACCTGGGGCATGTGCGGCAAAGAAAGGAAATCCTGGTACATTATGACATAACCAACGACACTGCCGCTACCTATTAGCTTGAGTTCCGTGATGTTGAACGGCATTAAAATGTACTTACAAAGCGAAGACCCATCTTACTACCTATAGGTAGTGAAGATGGGACTGAGTGCAGATGGATTTGACAACGTTCGTAAAGTTAATCGTGCTATGCTGAAAGCTGACGAGGTTGTGCTTCGGAAATTGCATGCTGGCTTTGGAAGTCACACACCTCTTGCGCCGTGGGGAGAGAGATCGTTGTGGTACTGTCCAGGTACCTCGCCTTCGTTAATAACGACACTCCTCTGGCGTCAAGGCGAGGCGTGGCTGCGATGTGTGCGAAGTAGCAATTTGTCCTGATTGGCCACATTCCCTACAAGTGACTCAGTGCAGATTCGGCTTGCAGACGTCCAATCGATGGCCCGCTTGTGCGGAGCGTGGTGACACAAGTCTTTCCCAATAGCGTGTTAGCAAAGAACTCATGTCCGTAGGACCATTTGTGAGAAAGGGTGTCGATTGCTCGGGTTCAATCAATCAACTATTCATTGCATCTCCTACACATGCAAATATGCGAAACTTGCTTCCGTAACCGATAGTCTATCGCGGAAAGCACGGCCAGTCAGCTGTCTCCTTGCAGCTGTAGAAAGTGCATGGCAGGTGTCAACACTTGGACGAAAGGAGAGAAAGCGACCGTTGGCAACGTGCATTGATCCAGGCTAAAAGGCAATTCCTCGCGTACCCTTTACCTAGACCGATGATAGTATGATGGTCATCTGGCAACTCTTCACCGATCAACCGTTACTGTCGCTTCCCTCGTTCATAAAGAAGGTATATGATACAGAAGTTAGCAAATTGCGAAATGTCCTTGGGACCATCCCAGACGTATTCAGTTGCTGACCAAAGCAAGCTTCGCATAGAACAACTTTAACGAAGCTAGACATGAATTGCAAGCTATTGCATCAGTTACCATTTACCGGCTGTTCGAATACGACCAAATCAGCTCTTGTACAGGGATGAATCAAATAGAGCGAGACAACGAGTCGAATAAGAACGCACTGTTTTGGTCTAGGCTGACAATTTGTACATATGTCCCCCCTTCCTGATAGGAAGCACCCCTAGGTATTTGTCTCTCTAACAGAAAGACCCCATGAACTACGATTGCACTAGGCTTGTCTGTGCAGCACGGTTCTATAGTCTGGGTGGCACCAACAAGGAGAAGACACTTTCTTTCTCCCTGCCGCAACGACTAAAATGCACATGCTTCAAGGTCTCGGGGGAAGCTCTGAGACGTCATGTGTCTTTTTTGGTAAATAAATCCAGAACGGCAACCGCATCTCCAATCCAATGTAGCACATGTACGAAGCTTCAGAGATCCGATTGCAACCTCGCTTCCAGCTTTGCCATTTTATCTGCAAGATTAGACAGGAAAAGAAAAAAAAACCACGCAGAAAGCATGACCATTTGATAAAGCCCCCACTCGACTTCATTAAGTATGTAATATATGCCCTCGCCGCAATGACGTACAGAATCGACTAGGCAGATCCTGCTTATTACAGGCCGCTTCGTGAACGACGGGCGGCGAAGCAAACTGAGTTCAGGCTTTTTAACGATGGAAGCAGAGTCGGCTGTAATCCGGAATGCAGAATTCATTCTCATATTTTTTGTTCATCGCGCTCATTGTTTGCGACGGAATGGTGCTCATGGTTTGCCCGATGCCGTGGGGCTTTCCGAGGCGGAACTGGCCGCCTTAGATTGTCCCAGTCTATGTCCCAATCACGGCGTCACCCAGAATCAATAACGTGGCCTACCTGTAGTAATGACATGCCGGCCAAGTATTACTGGTCACACATCATCCCCTTGCACTATTGTCCCTGAAGATTGGTTCCGCGCGATGCTTTCCGAAGCAAACTTTTGACTTAAACTGGATTCTGGGACCAGCGCCCACAGCGCACCACAACGTGACACACACATACACCACCAGTTGCTGATGGTTATGCCAAGACTCCACAGCTCGTCAGGCTTGCAGGAATCAGGACAAAGGGGCTGTGGGTATGATATGCTAAGAAGAGTAGGAAGCTTAGGGATCCTGATACTTCTGAATTTCCTAACTATTCCTCTGAGTGCGGAAGGTGCTGACCTGATAATAAAGAGCTCCACATTAGAGCTAAATACTGTACTATGTTACTACCTTAGGTTAGGTACCTTATGGTTACCTAATCGCACGCCAACCCGGTTCCTGGTGACAGCTTGTAAGAGCAAACGCTCTTGTATGATAGTATAGACATATTGATAGAACTCTACGTAAGAATTACAAACTGTTAAGCAATTCATAATAGACTGACTGGTCAGTGTCACAAGGAACCGGGTTGGCGCGCGATGGTACCTACCGATGGTAGCTAAAAAGGTCTAGTGTAAAATTTATTAGTGTCAGCACGGCTTGATATGTGCCAGGCCTTAGGTAGTATCTACCTAGCAGCTTGCGTACCAGGATGGACCTAACCTACCAAATGTCTGGTACCTTTGCTCGCCAACACGATCCCTCGAGACACTGCCAGCCCGTCATCGATTGTATCAGTTGATGGCAGTTGGTAATTCTTGTGTAGAGTTCTATCATTATATATATACTGTTATACAAGATCTTTTAGCTTTTAGCCTTACAAGCTGTCACCAGGAGCCGGGTTGGTGCGCAAAGGTAGACATTCAAATCGTTATGAGCTCAATGGATAAATCAAAACACTATGACTTGCGGAGTAGGTACCTAAGTAGGTTGTGGATATGATTGGCCTGCTGACCAATCCATGATCTGGGTGGCACCCTGCCGCACTAAAAAGGGATGGCTTAGCAGGCCATCACTTGAATTAGGCAAGAATAAGAAGAATCATGAGCAACCGGCTGGCCAAATGTGCTTGTGATTTTCTCTGGCTTGGTACTCCGTGCGCGCGCTCAGGGTCAAGATCCATGCCAACGATGCCCGCGATGCGCGCCCGTGCCGGGCCTTACAAACCAGATGGGTTATGGCTTATTATTGTCACTATTCCGTACCCGGGTAGGTACCAGGCAAGTATGCAAAAGTGATAACATATCCCGAGTAGGTAAGTACCTAGGTAGGTAGTGGACAAAGTTCCACTTGGCAATACCCTGTGCAGCAAATACTGGTGCATTTCTTTTGCTTCATGGTAGCACCCCCAGATCATTGTCAGTCTTTCCCAGCGTTATATCCTGAAGCTTGTGCTTGCTTGCATTTGCTATTGAGGCTCTAGTCAGTGATGTAGAGTCAACAGAACGAGACTCAATGATTACAAGATGACGGAGTTGTTTCTCGTTCGACCGGTACACATGGCCCCCACGCACCCTTGTCGTTTTGCACGTACGGCCGCATACACTCTAGCCATTCGCATTCGAAGCTTGCCTAATGCCATCTTTGTCCCACACCAACCCCGTGTACTGCTGCCAAATGGGCGTAATATTAGTTGCATGTAGGCGTACGGAACACTCTTCGTACACATCAATTAGCACGTCGCCTGAAGTATACAGCTACTCCAGGAAACTGAAGATGGGAGAGAATCCCGACACAAGGTTAGCTCGGTCCGCACTTCGAGTGCTGGGCTGTCGCCAAGTTGAGTGCAGACAGACAAACACCAACAATTACCCCATGTCGTTCTGACGACTGGGCGCAGGCTGCTTGGTGGCTGAGTGATGGCACCAGCAACAGTACATGTATATACATCCAATGTTCGTACCAGGTATCTACCAGGTACTGGTTGGTAGCTGTGCAGCGCAAAGTCCGCAAAGTCCAGCACCAGCACCAGCACCAGCACCAGCACCAGACTCAATTGATCTTTGACTACTCCGTACATTCCTTCTCATGGCCCAGTTCTCTTTCTTCATTGGAGTCATTGCGTTCTTGGGCCAGTGCAGTCGGGTTCACTTGGCTCTCCTGGTTAGGCACCGCTTTTAGGCGACCAAATCCTTACCCTGCTCTTTGCCCTGCTCCTGCTCTGAGCAAATGAAAAGATTAAGTGATCAAGCGATCAAGCGATCGTCAACAAGGCGAGTCGAATCGAATCGAGTCCGGCGAGTTCTGGTCTGGTAGCCATTACCTTAGTGGTACTCCGTTCTCCATACTCCCGTACCCCCTCCACGGATGCACCACGCACCCCCCTGGGCCGGAGTGCTGCTAATAATACTAATACGCGCGAATGCTCCCTATCATCGACAAAGGCGTTGGTTGATAACAAAGTTCCCGGCACCGAGCCCTGAAACCTGGTTCCTTTCTGGTGCTCCATACCCTTGCGCAGACTCGTTGGACACGACAGGATCGTCCCTTGCTCTCTGAAGGCAACTGAGGCTGGGACTTGGTTAAGCTTGGGTCTTAATTCATTCCCCCTCGCCTTCCCCTTACTCTTCCTTTCTCTCGCCGACGCCTCTCGAGTTCCCACCTCGACCAAGACACCACTACGATCAACGACAATTGCGCCCATTGACTTGACGTCGACAAGTTGCCAACGCTCGTCGTTGTCGTAGAGGTGCTTCGTCTCCATCGTCGCCCTTCGTCCGACATCATCAGCCACCCTCGATGTAACAATTGACCAACATGGACCAGAGTCAGAATCAGCAACTTCAACCGCGGTTGCCCTTGCCGTGCACGGCGCCTTCGCTGGCGGCCGATTCCTCGCCGCAGGATGTCTTGGCGGAAGCCCGCAAACATTTGCAACACATGATTGACTCTGGTATCTCGCGGGAAATCCTTCATCAATGGGTGGACGATAGCCTGTCCTTACAGCTCACTTCACCAACTGCTACACTCGCTTCTGCACAGACATCGTCATTCGCTCAACACCCTCCACCACCACCACCTCAATGCCCTCCGCCGCCGCCTCCGCCGCCTGCGTCTGCCTTGACTTCCAACCACCACCCGTTATCGCCTGCCACTGCCACGGTAGCTTCCTCCTCGAATCCATCTACTGTCGGCGCACCCTCCGGCGAGGTCAAGACCGAGTCCTTTGCCGACGAAGTTTCCACGAACTGGCCATCGACCCCACATTTCGGCACGACTGCGAACGGGATGATAACTGGCGTGGAACATCACCATGTTCCTATGGATGCATCAATGTTTCTACCACCCTCCGCAGCCTTCGCTCATCGACCAAGAATCTCGATATCTTCCATTAGCTCAGGTTCATCCGGCCATGCCTCGATATGGTCAACAAATTCCACCCAATCGTCATTCTCTTATCAGTCCGCGGCGTCGGCACGATCTATGGCCCCTCTACCTATGGTTCCACAAGGAGCTCAAAACATGGCAATGATCAATGGCACACAGGTAGGCTCAACCGCGTCTACCGCTAATAGACAAAACATCTACTGGTGCACCTCTTGCGAGACTAGTTTCAAGCGCAAGTATGACTGGAAACGACATGAGGATGAATTCCATGAGCGTTGGAGAAAATACCCTTGCCCAGAGCCTGGGTGTAATAGGAGCTTCTGGGGGTCCAACTCTTTCAATCAGCATCACAAACAGTGCCATGGCTGCAAGACCTGTCCCCACGCTGAGAGGGTTGTCAAATACCTTCGGAAACGCAAGTACTGGGCTTGTGGATTCTGTTCAGCGTTACACCCTGCCCGTGAACGTCACGTCGAACACGTTGCCAGACATTTTGAGTCCGGGTTAACCAAGGCTGAGTGGATGCACTCGCGAGTCATTTACGGTCTTCTGCACCAGCCCCATGTTCATGAGGCATGGGAGAGTTTAGTCGAGAGCAAACAGCCTGAATATTCACATAGGCGGCCACAATTTAGTTGGCACCCAAACAAGACTGGACGAGCGCAAGGCTTCTTGGAACACGAAGCTCCAGGACAGCTTCAGGACCATCTGGAATTCTTTCTGGGGCAAGAAGAAGATGCGCACATGGTTGCTAAGATGGCTTATGATTTGGCTGATATAATCATGACTTCTGCACCAGATTCATCCGCCCAAGCACAGTTTGTCAACGCTCCAGGGTCTATGGCGCCTCCCCAGCATCCTTCACTCGTTCCCTTTCCTTCGCAGGCTCACCAGCAAGCTTCCATGCTACCACCAACCAGCACGAGCAATCAGCCTGCTTTCGTTCCGTCGTTTCGCGGGCCAGTCTTTGTTCCTTCACAATCCTTTCCCTCGCAGAGCGGTCCCTCGCCGGACTCATCAGCGCACTCTCCTCTGACCGCCTCCCAATCACCCCTTGGACCGTCCAGTTCACCTATGGATAACATGGATATGCAGCACTCTGCATCTAGTTCTGGTAATTCGGCTGGAGACTCTATGATGGACTACGACCTTGCCACAAATAACGAGACATTTCGTGATTGGCCCAGCCTGGTGGGAGGTATAGCCACCAGCTCGGATTCGTCGTCACAGAGTAATAATCAGCCGCAGACGGAATGGGGACAAATATTCCAGTATTCTTATGATCCCAGGGTTACATCAGGATGAAGCAACCCTTGGTGTCATCAATACTTCTGAACACTGCTTTCCACGATTTTAACCTTCTGGTACCTACGCCTTACCGACTTTCCTTTGTCAGCCGCATTCAGCCATATTGCTCAATTTACTTGATCTCATTTTCATATCGTTTGACATTACTTGGCCACGACCACATTGATCCACTGATACAATTGTCAGGATTCCGCGACAACGGAAAACACCACGAATATTATTCTCGTGATGATGCTGTCTGACGTCACTGCTTTCACGACGTGAATAGTTTGTTCTTCAACATTCATTTTTCATTTTTTTTTTTGAGGGGGGGTGGGGGGGGGCTGCTTTTTGCTTCTCCAGGATTTAATGATAGTATCTGCCTTGAAAGACGGCCAAGCTCTCGGACATTAACTGTAATGTAAGCTGGTGTTGATGGCTATTCTATTGGGGCTGTAAATGTTTTTCACGCAATATCGCGCAGTTCAGACAAAAAAAGGGGGAAGGAATGGAAGCGCTACGGACCATTTGTATTACAACACAAGCCTCGTAAGTCGAAGTTGACTGGTGTATCTTTTGATATGACCAGATTCTTCATTGGATTTAAAATTGTTGGTCTCAGCATTGTACTCTCGACCATGCTTGTCCATCGAAGTATATATTGGGAGAATCTATGGTGACAGGATAGAAAGGGTACATTTAAAGAAGGTTTGGAGCTTAAAATGCTGTGTATAAGGGCATGTAGCGAAGACATCGTCCACTCGCGTTGAAGCATGTCCGGGAAAGTATGTCTTTGGTACCATGTATTTTGTAGGATAATGATTAGGGGATCTTATACAAAGGATGTTACCTGTGGAGTACATAATCGAGATAAGCGATTTTCCAGCATTTCCCTCCCATCTATGAGGGCGTATCCCGCAATGACATAGTTCCAAGCAGCTAGTCGTTCAGGCGTCCTGTCGAAGAAAAGGCTTAATCACAGTAAAGAGTCAATGGCGACCAAAGTCTGGGGCATGAACGCACTGTAATGCGGCCCCATGTAACCCCCTGTGATTCTACCCTAATGATGCCATTCCAGAATAACATGCCATCGGCAGTCTATGTATAGCACTTGGTTGAGACAGACTCCACTTACTTGGTTTCTGCGCCGTATGGACCGAGATCCACAGCCCACGAGGATTCCATGCTCTGTCTCAGACGGTTCGATGGCCGCTGATGGGTGCGATTGTGAGGCTTACCCCCTATCTAGCAGAGGACTTTGGTGTACATATTTTAGGTTCGCCGTTGTTATAGCGTGTGCTATTTGTCGCTGGATGGCGCATCGGTCTGAAGCGTCGTGAGTTTTTCTCCTTTGCGATGTTGCGGTGTGATAGCTTATCTCGTTCGCGCTGCTTGAGGGCTCAGGATTGGAAAGCGTGGAGTCTTTGCTGGCATCGTTCCACGTTCCACGTTACTCCTGCGGCCATGGCAAGCTGACAGACTTGTCTCGGTGATGAGCGATTGCGATGGATAAAGGGTCATCTCAATCAGAGTCATTTATCTGAGTCCACCCAACAAAGGTATCAGCATTGTGTCCATGTTACACAGTATTTTGGCCAGGAGAAGAGTCGTGTCTGTATTGTAGTTTTGCTGAACAGGCATTAATTACTGACTCGCATCTTGTGGATCCAACGGTCCGATCTGCTGTCGCATGCGTTTGAATTGGGGGCAATTCACGAGGTTTGACGGTCGCAGCACATCTATACGAGCCACGCTCCCAAAGCTTCACGAGATTCAATGGACCTGTTGTAAACTTTATATGCGTTGAAAACTGCCTCACGATGCTGGTTTATACTAGTCAAGTCGTTTATTTTAGGAAAAACACACTATTAGTCCGCAACTTTGCTTTCTGCACACCCACTCAAAGAAACCTACAGTCGCCTTGAACGGCTCGTGCTAACTTTTGCCAGCTACACTCCGCAAACACATTGAGATATATATGTTCTCGGCCTGTTTGAGTCGTAGCAAGCATGAGCTGCCGAGAGATTACTGCTTGAAATGGTTATACCATGTTAGAACCCCAAGCGTAAAGAAACTAAAAGACTTGGACTGCTCCAGAAAATGACGCTGGAGCTAGAGAGCGAGAATCTAGGGAATTGGTGGGTCACGTGATCATTCCATGCCCCTTGCTCTCTCCTCGCGTCTGAGCAGGTTACCTTCTCTTGCTTCGTTTCTTTCTTCGATAATGTTTTCTCATCCCAGGGTACGCGACATATCTCATGGCTTCTTCATCCTCACGGGTGCCCCTGAGACACCCTGTGAATAGAGAAAAGAAGTTAAAGTGAGGCTCCCGAGGCTTTTTTTTAGACCTGCTCTGCTGCCTCGCTCTCTCTCCCTGAGAAGGGCTGCTTCGAGTAGTTCTGGGACGAGTCGAACTGCTGGGTTCTTCTTTGTCTTGGCGGGTTGATGGGGTTTTGAGAGGATTGGCATGTGCTTTTCTGTCATGAGATGGCCCCGCTGTTGCCTCGCGAGGTTGCACTTCTTTACCTTTCTTAGAAGATGACGCTTTGCGAGGCTTAGAGACAGGCGCTTTGGTATCCTAGGTACGTATTAGTCTTGACACAAGTCTAACATCACTCGTAATCTCTCACACTACCAACTGCCGTCATCTTGGAAGCTCGTTTGTTCCTGGAAGGCATTTGTTCTCCCTAAGCAAGGTTTTCCACAGATGCAAAATTTCCCGCTCTGTTGAAGGACGTCGTCGGTAGTTTTGTCGGAATGCACTTAGAGCGATAAATCTTTGCTTCCAATATTCTGCGTGTTGGCAGGGGAGACTGATAGAGGCGTTAGGATATTGAAGAGGCTGGAAAGGGCAAGGGCTTTGAGGTTCCCAATAGTGCTCAGCAAGCTTCAGGAACTCAAGATATGCCTTGAGCTCTTGCTATATATGTCAATCTTGAACAGATGCTCCCTCATCCAATACCAGCGTCAGTAGTTGCTTCTGTTGAACCATAAGACTGTGCTTAGTAGGGAGCTATAGTTAGTGAACCTACAAATGCGGAAGCTGTTCACTTACCTTGCAAGGCCGAGAGACAAACAAACAGGAATCTATGCCAGTCATTTCGATATAGGTCATTTCTACTCCTGTCATACCCCATCTATGCATGTAGAATCTTTGTGCTCGCAAAAATTCGTTCCAAAATTTGTTCTTTACGCATGTTTGTCCTCATACGGGTGCAATGATTATTTATCGACATACACTTGGGAACATCACTTTCCCCTGATGGCTTCCTCGATGTAGGTTCTGAGGGAAAAGAATGATCTAGTAGCATGGAACGAACCATAGGTCTTAAGTTGACCACTGACACTGTTCTGATATTCCAGCATGAACTAGAAAACATAACACAACAGTCCCACGAATGCCGTCGTGGAAACAAGAGAAGGTAACAGCACAGACTTCACTTGTTCAGCTGGTAGGCTACCTTCCAATCTTTCGTGCGCCTTTGCTCTTGAACTAGAAGCCAGCACAATTGGCTGTAAGCACAGAGACATAGTTTTATTCATCCCATGACACTCGCATGTCTGGTTCTACGAACGGGCACCGGCTGTCTCCTAAAAGAAGCAAGGTCACATGTATCATCATATCGCAGTGAGAGCTCGTGACCATGAGAAACTCATTCTCTGAAGTTCTTTGTCCTGAGGACGAATCCACCCCGTTTAGTCCAGATCGAGGCACGAGCTCTTTTTGAATGGTTCAAACAAGGGGGAGACGGCCGCACAAAGGGAACAGGGATCCCAGACAACAATGAAATCAAAACTGACGAACCAGTTCTTTGTTTCAATTGCATTCCCCTCCCTGGAAACCAGGTACTGCAGCGGTTATCCGCCTCGAACAAACGTACGATTGCATGCTGACTTGATTGCGGACGATCAGCATGACGATGAAGAGAACTGGCGTGAAACATGTTCTACAAGGATGCCATCAATTTCCAAAACGATACTGTAGGTCTTATATACATATTCACCATGGAATGCATAGCAGAAGGGTGACTTGCCCTACGGCGCCTTGTAAGGTAGAATGATTCGATGCTTGAACACACCAACTGACTACACCAGCAACGCCACCAACCAGTAACTCTGTAAGCCGCTGACTAGCCTCGATGTATCATCAACCCTCATTACTTCCCCCTTTCCCCCAAACAAAACTTTACCCAAGCCGATATTCAATTGTGCCAAACTCCAGTCATAACCCAGAACGCCAATAAATTGGCTAATTAAACTGACTCATTCACCACATTAATCTCATATCCAATAAGAACCTCTGTGCTACTCCCTTCCCAGCCTCTCGTGCCGGCTGCGCTCAACATAAAGGTGCACGTTGGGTCAATGTATAAACTGGAGATGACGCCTGCCCTTGGTGGTCCTGGAATAATCAGGAAGGGCACTGTGGAGTGCTTGAATGCTCTTGTGTCCCGGAGGTCATATAGTCGCAGGATATCGTGCGAAGCGCTGGCGGTTGATCAGAAATTGTAAGATGGTGTAGTTCCATAATGTTGACTTGTTGATATTGCGAGGAAATAGAACTGCCAGAGAATGGATTTTCTTACCATACTAGATGCCTTCCATTGGGCATACTTTTCACAGCACTCACAGCACCACTCCCCGCAGGAAACTTCAGAGTTCTCTCAGGCTCCCACCCTCTCTTCGCCTTGCGCACATCGTATTCTTCTACAGTACCGTTCCTCCTCCCCGTATATATCATGTTGCCGTCAGGGCTCCAGCACGCGCTCATGCACCACGGCGGGACACCCTGCCGTGTCCCGATCCTGGCAACAGCGTTAGGCACACGTCTATCCCAGATACGGATTGTTCCATCAATGGCAGACGATAGGAATGTAGTTGCTGACGTTTGTGACTGGTCGAAGTGCCGAGACGAAGATGGTGCAACCGTGATGCCAGGTGATTCTGGTCTGTTCAATGTCTCTTTGGGTTCGGATGACTGGACCGTTGCCTTGTCATCAATTTTAGAAAACACACTTGGTTGTGTAGATGCTCGTTCTACCTTTGCTTCCGTAGTGTCTGCTTTCGCCACAAATGAGTTGTATGTCTCAGTTGATTTGCTGTCGACGTCCATAGCAATCTGTGTCGGGTGTTCTGGCTGCGTGGGCGTCTGGGCAGTTGATGCGCCAGCGTTGCCGATTTCTTTGGCCTCCATGTCTGCCATGGCGAAATCGGCAGAGTGGTCCATACCCCCTTCATGGCCGGGCATGATATCCATGCTGGCGCCAAAAGTATCATCGTCGTTTCCGAACGGCTGCTCGCCTGCTGTCTCTCCGAATAAGCTCTCAGCATCACTTCCACCAAAGAGACTTTCATGGGCCGGTGACGCATCACCACCATCTTGCTCAGACGCAGCAAAACTGTCACCTCCGACTGCAATCCCCGCGCTAGATTCATCTTGCAGGACTCCGTTGGTCAGTGGAGCGCCATTGTTCGCCGAAATAGTATTCGACTGTATCGGGTAGTCTGCCTCGGCAGGAACTGGATCGCCACTGGCCGGTCGCAACTCGATTGACGAAATTTGACCACCTGAGCCATCGAAGCTTCGTATAGTCTGACCGGTGTTCAGATCCCAGTCGAATATATTCTTATCCCAGCCACCGCTGAGGACGCTTCTCTCATCCGGCGCAAGCATGAGCGAGCTAACAGCGTTTGTATGCTGCTGCAAGCATGCAATCTTCTTGCCCTCATCATGTCGAACGCTTTGTAAATTGATTCCGCCGGACTCTAGTCCGGAAAGGAGCCATAGAGCTTCTGAGTGAACTGCGAGCGAGTATACCGGTGACAAGATGTGGTCTTGGTCGCCACGGCCCGGGGCTGATGGCTCCTCGTTCTCCCAGTACGACATTAGGATTCCAGCTTTTGTGACGCTATCTACAAATGGGTGCTTTTGGGCAACTGTCAGGGCGAGTTTGCCATTAATAGTTCCTGGGCCATCGTACTTGCGAATGTAGCCGTCGGAACCTCCCGTGATCCAGTAACGTTGGTCTGGTGTTATGGCTATGGCATTGATGCTCGTTGATTGGGGGGCAGCCATCGTAGGCACAATATCGTATAGGCGCGCCGTGATGGCTTCGGGACGAATCGAGGGTGGAAGGTACTGTTTGCTTGCAGTAGGTGCTGGCGAATTCGATCTGCTAGACTTGACGGCGGTCCCATTCGCATTAGTATTCTGTGTCTCGTCACCGCCATCTTCGCCGTCGTTGTTCTCGTTGGCGTCATTATCGTCCTCATTGTTATCGTCATCTTCGTCATTATTGTCATAATCCGGTTCGGCATCATTTTCGCCCTCAACAGCGTCTTCCATCACCTCGTCCGGCTCGTTCTGTCGCTCCGACTCGGGCGAGCTTGCCGAGAAACGATCCTCATCATCCATAGCTGCAGCTCCGCACAGCAGCAACCTTGTCCTCGGAAATAAATCGAGTACAACTGTTGACGAAGACACACTGCAGTAGCAAGGTAGCCATGTATGGATCCGGGACGCGCTGTGCTAGTGTTCCATAATTTGCAGTGGTGAGTTGAGTTGGCTCAGTTAAGGGTGCGTTACTGGCCCGCGTCACCACCGATGCGGTGTGCGCACTGATTCAGAGTCGCACAATGGATGACAATGGCAGATATTATTTTGGATAGGGATGCGTTAAGCATGAGTCAGCAAAATAAACGTGAACCGGAGCTAGGCACCTAATTGAGGAAGTTAAAGTTGAGGTAGCTTTCGGCTTGTGGTAAGCGGATGCGACGAATGTGCGCCGTGGACGATTCTGGACTCCTGGAGGTATTACGTTCGATCGCAGTGGCATTATGGAGCCTCGAGGTAACGGCACCCAGGTTCACTGAAGCAGTTGGTCAGCAGAAGAACACTAAGTGTCTGGACAACATACAACAAAGGTCATTATAGCACCCCTGTCGCTAGCTTCAGGAAATTTATTAGGAGGCTCGATTAAAGCGAAATTCGAAGTATTGTAAGCGTTACAAGATGCCTTCAAGGAAGCAGCCTTGGACAGTCCACTCATCGTCCAGCTTAACAAACTCCAGATCCGACGGAAAGCATCTTCCGTAGGGAGAAATACCCTACCTAGTAAAGCACACAACCACTGAACAAGTCTTCCGTGAGTTGAGAAAATGATGGTTGAGACGCGACAGAGTCGATGTCAGTGGTACGCAAGCCAAGACTGTCGCATGCCAAAAATCTCGTACATCACCGCTGGCTATTTTGCCACACAAAGGCCAATTCCTCATCGTTCGATATTTTCTTCGACTTGCAACTTTACAGCAAGTCTTTGATGTCCATGAAATAACCTTGAACCAGTGTCGAAGGCGATTTTAGTCCAGCAAGTTGATCAAAGGCTTGCTGGGACGGACTTGTCTTCGGCAGCAGATACACATTCATCATCTGAGAACTGGATTAACAAGTCCTCTTCCATAGGCTGCAGCTGCAGAGCAGGTGTTTCCAATGATAACGTGCCCAACACATTCAATAACGGTTGCGACAAGGGAATTGTCACCGAGTCAGTCAGACTGATTAGATCGGTTCCAGGCATCGCCGTCCCTTTCGCTAATGATTCCTTCGTCGTAGTAGAACCGCTATCCAAAGTAATAGGAAAGCTTCTGGCGCTCTCCTCGGGCGTGGAAAGGTGTCTCTTCGTGTCTTCGTCTTCTAACGAAACGTCGTTGGTCTTGGGCCAGATTTTTTTCCAGTCACTCAGTTCTCGAATGCGAATGTCTTTGTCGCCTACATGCAAGGGCAAAGCACGACCACTGTTTTTCTTCATGTTGGCAACAACTCCGTGCCATGTCTCACGGCTCTTCATGTTCTTTAATAGGACATCTTTATGCCCGAAGATGAACAGGCCAAGTCGTGCGCGACTCAATGCGACTATTGCCCGATTGTCCGATGCAAGAAACCCTGGTACTCCATTCGGGCCACGGACTAACGACAGCAAAATAAAATCGTTCTCCTCTCCCTGGAAGCCGTCCACTGTTCTGACGCACCATTCCATGGTTGGTGAATGAGTAGAGAGACACTCATTCTTTTTCAGTTGGTCTTTGATAAGCCTGACCTGGCCGTTGTAAAAGCTCAAGATGGTAATTCGCTCGGGGCGCACATTTTGCACAGCCACAAGATACTGAACGAAAAAGACGATCATATTGGCCTCCATATAATTTTCGATCGAGGTGCTGTTAAAGCCCATCTGCGATCGTGCTTCTGGCCAGTCGTGCTCGAACCACCACAATGGTTCCGCCATCCCAGGCACATCTCGGCGAAGCCTCGCGATACTCGGCGAATCAATGACATTCGGGTAAAACAATTGCACAATCTCTCTCAAGCGGGGAATCATTCGTCTCTGCTCCAGTAAAGTCTGATGAGAAATACCAATGTTGATAAGACGCTCAAACATGGAAATGTTAATACGGTATGGATCTCGAGACAATTCGTGCAAGTTAGCATGTGGCTGTAGCTGCTGATGGTCGCCGAGAAGAATGAGATGCTGTAGAGTCGGAAATCTTAAGCAAGCGGCCATGGTATCGGCTTCTCGGACTTCAGCAGCTTCCTCCATGAGTAAAACTTGAGGTCGAAGTCCTGAGATGAGTTTCTCATTTTTCAGAAGTCCTGTTGTGGTGCAAGCTATAACCTCAAACCCACCCTGAATAAAGTCGATCCGATTCTGCACTTTCACGTTCTGCCTCGCTTTACAAATCTCAGTGTACGACGCTAAGAGCTCAGCTACGCCTGCCGGTGGGTTCTCGATGCCATGAAGCTCAGTGAGTAAGTAGCAGTAGACACCTAATCGCTCCTCCGGTCGTATATCGTAGAGATCCGTCGTGTTATTGAGCAGGATTCTTGAGTAGTTCTCATTCAAGTCTTTGGAGGAAGGTGGTGGCATTGGGACGAAGTGTATTTGCGGTCCACAAAAAACTTGACGCTCTTCCTGCTTCGTGTCATAAGCATCTGGCTCGTAATAGTCTCCAAGCCATGTCAGGAGGGGGTTCTCTTGCTGTGTCTCGCTTGATTCCCATTCATCATCAAGAAGAGAATTATATTGCGCAGTGCTGAGTAGACCATAATTTTTGAGCGTTGTCGGATCAACCACACCAGCATTCATATAGGCAGATTCTTGAAGGCTTGTGATGATCTTTCCCAGCTTCGCTCTGAAGTGTCCAGTAGACTGGCCGCGAAAGTTCGAATTATACATTCTCTCACCCAAAACAAAATCTTTCACATCCTCACTTCCACGACCGCCAAGTCGAATCACGTTTTCAGATCCCCTTTCGCTGATGTATTTCTTCAACAGCTGATCCACTGCGTGGTTCGTTTGTGCTGTGACAATTATAGGCGGGCTTGGCAAGCATTTTTTGCGCGTGTCAACGAGGCTTTGAAGGATAGCATTAGAGGTGAATGTTTTTCCCGTACCGGGAGGTCCTTGAATTATCGCTATCTCTTCTGTTGTTGCTCTGTTGAATGCAATGTGCTGTGACTCGTCGAGGCTCCGAACAATGGGTGGGATCAAAGGTTGCTCATCTAAAATCTCTCGTAGGTATTTAGGTGCGGGTGTCGAGTCGGGCTTGGGCTCAAACAAATAGGGAGTCAACAGGCACCTGGATCTGATTAACCAACCTGAAGCACAATCATTTGATCAAGCACTGTGGTTGTAGATAAGACATACCTATAACGCGACATTATCTGTAAGCCGGTCATTGTGTGCCTCAGGGACTCAAAGTATGCTTTGGTTGGCTCCAACATGACTAACTCATACGTCGGATCTGTCACCATGTCATCATGCTTTGCCTAGAAGACATCGATGTAGGGCGATTCCGCGAATAAGCCGTCGTTCTCGGCCACGATTGCAACATAACAAGTACGCCTGAAGTGATCTGCTGATAGTGCTAACAGTGCGCCAGGTGTCAAGTATTCAATCTCGTCAACCTCTTCGCCTTCATCTGCAGGAGGAATATGGGCAGGGAAATTTCCGATGCTTAAGCGCTGAGTAGCTCCGTCGATGCCGAGTGCGTACCCAATTGCGCGAACCTGACAGTGAGATCAATGGACATCCAAGCTACACTCAAGAAAGAATTACCTTTGTAAATAGGTTGACTGAATCCAATTTTGTGTCAAGATCCTCTGCAGTAGTCGGCGAAGGCTCCATGCGATATTCTTGAATAGCACGACGAAGATACTCTGTGGCCTCGTAACGGTGTAGTCGATACTGAGTCTCCAGGTACTGGTCTTTCAACTGGTGTCTTGCCTCAGAGTCAACTAATGGCAGAGTGGGAGATGTGCTGGCCATTAATTCCTCTGCCCCAGGCACCTCGCTGAGCTCCAACCAGTTGCTGAGGGAAGGCGGTACGCCTTGCGTAAAGAAGTTCACGAAGGACGACATGGTGCCTGATGCTGCAAGATTGCTGCTTGAAGCACTTGGCAGCAGAATTTCATCGACCGAAATTTGCTTTCGTAGGCTTGAGTTGAACGTACTTCCTGACAACTGCGAGCACAACCCGACAGTGTCCGGCAGCTGGCAGAGCCAAACGCACTGGTGCCGCACAAAACACACATACCCTGAAAAGCAACATTAAACAATGCATGGAATAGCTGTCTTTCGATTACGCTACTTACTATTTCCTTAGAGAACTGTCAAAACGGACAGCAGATATCTGTCTTCCTTTATCATGACCTCTTTCCAGTTCTCAATCAACTCTCCAGCATCCTCTCTTGCTTGCTTAACTAACCGCATACCTGAATCCGCATGTTCCAAAACAATCACTCTATTGTACATATCGAGTACCTGCTAATCTGCTCCCTACCTATGAAACCAATGCACCTCAAAAGCTGAACATTTCCATTTCCAACTTGCTTCAAACGCGACCTTGCTAGATATTTATCTCTATGTGCGTTGCAGAAGCTCAATGCAAAGAATTCGACAGAGCCGCTTGACTTGTATGATGACTCGTGCGTGAATTCTCAGAGCCACGTGAGCAAGAAGTTGAGCGTTATCGACATTGGCTTATATTTGTTAACCTGAGCAAGCAACAATAGCGGCCAAATCATTACCTGGTTACGGACATTGGATGAGAAAACAGTGCCTCAATGAAACTGCCTATCGAGAAGCATTTTGTTGTAAGTAATCTCGTGGACTTTAATTCTTGTGCAATCCCATAATAGAAGCTTTCCCTGTTGGTGTAACCTTACGTACTCTTCGGCAGCTTTTCAAACAATATTCTTTGATTGAGCGTTTCAGAAGCATGGGCATTGCTTCGATTTATCCTCGCTACTTAAGAGATGTGTGAAAAAGAGCAAACGTTTGGCCGACAGTGGCCCCAAATTTGGCGTTCGAGTTATTATCGGTAACAACGTGAGGGGTTTTGACTGTAGTTCTGGAAACTGAGCAATTTCGATCCTAAGTAATTTTCCAATATCTGCCAGTTTAATGACGCATATATATCTTGGTCACTTGGGCTAACCACTAATTGCTTACCTCGGTCATGCCGAATCAGTTGAGGCGTTTGCCACGGTAGTGTTATTTCCACTCATGGATATAATGCTCCAGTCACGGGCCGGAGCTCAAGAACCACAGCTTCATCCATCTACAGATCAGTTTTCAGTTAACTAGGACGGCGTTTTGTCTCTCTTCTTAGGTAAATTTCTCGTTCGACGCTCTGTAGAAAGCCTATTCCGGCTCGAATGACCTAGGTATTCATGGGAAGAGGCATCATGAAGCGCGCAAATTAAGGAGTTACATATCGTGTGAAATTGACTGTATCTTGTTTTCTGTGAGCTTCATGCTTTCATGTCTCTCCACGCCGGTAGACAAACATAAGTGGTCAGGATCTCTACCCAGCATTACCGTTAGCATCATTTCCACTCATGATAAATTTATGACAACCGCGCACATAGAGATCGTTCATTTGCCAGAATTCTGGGTCAATTGTAAAAATGTCTTTTGCTCGCCTATTGTTACATACAAATAAAATCTGTTCGCAAATTCATAACAAGACCACCGTTTCTTAAAAACAAAATTGCCTATAAAACCATCTGGCTTGTCACGATTTCTGGACAGAATCGCCCAAGCACCAGTCAGCTGCGGAACTACAACCATGCTGCTTAGAACTATATATGCCATTATCTCGAACCGTGGAATATCGCAAAAAAATGAAGGAACCCCTAAGTGAGTCCTTCACTATTCAGTTAACGCTTTTCATTGCGTAATCTGGGAATCGAACCCAGGGCTCCCCGACGTTGCTGATGGCAACGGAGAATTTTACCACTAAACCAATTACGCTTGTCCGTGGCATAGTAAGTCTTAAGTTAGAACATGGAGCTTAGTATCAAACACTGACAGATGTTCAACATATATTAGTTAACCAGATGAAAATATTGTGTATGGTGCACCGTACCACCATGCACAGTGAAAAGTAGCCGTGCCCAACACTCCTCAAGTTTCAGAATAAAGCTTCTTCCAATAATGTCGCCGTTCTATCATGTTGATCATCATAAATCAGGTAAAATTCAAACATCTTCCATCAGTATGTGTTCCCCATTCGCCTCGCTCATGTAAACGCTTTACTCCTGCCTAAATACCCTAAATGCCCCATGACAATATATGCGGCATGAGCTCATAATACTCTTCATGCGCTGCCTCGTCTCACGCAGCGCAAACAAACTTTCTAAAAATCCTAAACCCCGCTTGAGTAAAGTACCATTGTTTATGACTAGCAAACTCCGGACAAAATGGAAGCAGACTCGGATACAGGCTGTCTTCGCCAATTTAATCGTCCATCTGGGTGAACTGTAAATTCGGCAATCTCCTCTACGAGCTCCCATATCCCAGTCTTATGGTTCTTCTGGGCAGATCTGTAGATAATGGACGTGCCAAAGTCCTCAAAGACAAGCTCGCGTCGTCGGAGACGCAGCCACTGTTCGTGTTCGGTTCCCTCTGTCATGATTTGCTCTTCTACTTCTTGATTCCTTATGGCAATTGCTCGAAATACGCGGCTGTCTCTTAGGGCGTTGCGGATCGGGTACTGGCCCAATAATCGGATGGCATCTTCGCGTACGCTCCGGTCACGGCAGCTGAATGATGATATAAAGAGAGGCCACGTCCAGCCCGAGTCCATTGCGAAGCCGCAGTTTGGTCTGGATTGAAGAAGGATTTCTGCAAGGCGGATGATCTCTTTATACTGGGGTGTCAAACCTTTGGCTGTGATGAGGCCCGAAAACCTCGGCATGGTGGTATATATGTACAGCACGAGGTATTCGATTCGGAGATTGATGGCGTTGAGATATGGTTGCGGGTTATTGGACGCGTTGCAACATATGGCTTGGTACACAGGTTCGAGAGCTTCTGCCCAGCGCGACAGCCAGTATCTTACCTCTGCGATGAACTTGCTAATTTTCGGGTTTCGCTTTACGCTAGACAACTTCAACTCGAGCTCGGCTTCAGTTACGGCGCGGGTTAATCTTAGTTGGGACGTCACCACCGTCAACATGGGTAGATGTGTGACCATGGCTTTCTGCACGAGACTCCAATATCCCTGGGCTTCTGCCAGATTCTGGAATTTCGGCGGCATATTGTCGAGCGTAGTAATGTTGGATTGGCGTGGTCGAAAGTATGGGGAGTGTTTTGTGAATGGGGCTATGGAGGCGATTCGACGTGCAGCCGACTGAGGTGACTGCTGTGGAGGCGAAGCCGGATTTCTGCTTTGACTTTGCGCAAGATCAAACCTCGTCGACACATCCGAACTTGAAGCTGAGCTTGCTTGAGGTCCTGGAGCATCATTGGCCATATAAGGATGGCCTGCAGGAGTAGAGGGTGCTGGACCTCCTGGTGCCGCGCCATGGCACGAAGGTGCCGGGTTTGGTGGGGAAGTAAATTTTTTATATAAACCCACGAACGACCTCGACTGCAGTTCCAGGGGTTTGTAGCAGTCAAGAATCTCCTGCACCAGCGCTGGAGGCGCTTGAGCGATGCTCACCAAGCCGGGTGCAAGATCGGTACACGCCGCCAACTCATTCAGCATGCTAAATCCGTGGGTGACATGCTTCAACGCAGCCGACATATTGCCTCGCTGGGCTTCGAAACAAACGAACAGCAGCGACGACAACAAAGCTGTTCGTAGGCTTCCTCTGGTGGGCTTCGCTTTCGACTGAAGGCGAAGAGCCTCGCAATAGTACATGACAGCATTGAGATAGTGCTTGTTACCGCTTGTAGGTTCTGTGGACGGACTCTCGACTTCATATGCTTTACGTAGAGCACCAACAGCCATGGCACCATATCGCAAAGTCGTTTCCTCCAGAGTAACTTGAGGCATCGTCGTTGTCCATAAACGCGTCTGATTAAGGCCGCCACTTAGGAAAGTAATGGACAAGTCCGCCCATTTGTCAAAGTACGCTCTCTGTGCGGCATTGGAGAATCGAATCGTGTTGATATCCGGCTGTGTTATCAGGGGTGGAGCTTTCTTCGTTTGTAATAGTTCTGCGTTCGTTTTAGCAGCTAGGGTATGGGAAGGTGATGGCGGCGAATTCGAGGACTGATGAATTGGAGGTTCGGTATAAGCGTCGCAATACCCACGCCATTTTAGGCAGTTCAGGCATGCTGGTCGTGTTTCGTCGCATTTCACATGGCGCTTCCTGGAGCACAGAGATGGTTATTAATAGACGAGGACTGAACAAGAAACGTGTTTATCGAATATACCCGTTCCAGAACACGCGACTGTAAGGATCCCAAGTAGTTGTTAAGCATCGATGACAAGACTTACTTGCCTAAAATTGGCGAAGCCCGCGAACGTTAGTTAAGCCTATCAATTACCTGAGCAGAGTGATGCACGTAAGAAACTTTGTTAACCAAATCTTACAAGTAGAGCACCCCGTTCTGGCACGGGTTGAGCTCCGTCGCGAATGTCGTGTTCTGGATTCAAGCGCAAACCTATGAGTAGTTCCTCGCCCTGTCGCAGACGGTTGCTTTGCTGATGGTCTAGTTAAGTTGAAGAGTCAGCGGTGAAGCAGATCGAATGGCGAGACTGAATGACCTGGGCCAATCCGTGGTCTCGCTACGTGTGAGAGGTTTGGCTTAACTGGTTCACGTACGCAGAAGAACTGGTGAAATTCAGCGGGATAGAGAACTGGATCTCCATTACGGGATGCAGGCGGCAAAGCTGAAGTTTCTCCCGCCACAAGCGTTGCGGCTCCAGTCAAGCGTCTCGGTAATTAAGCCGGCCGGCGGAAACATGCATGTATGTTAGCTGATTAAAGCAAAGCCACCAACCGGCACAAGGAGAGGCGCTTGGCGCAGGGCCAACGAATGCAAATATATTAACAAAAGCGTTGACGAGGGCGTTTCCGTTTGCGATATGTGAATGTAGATGTGGGCGAAGAAGGGAAGGATGAGAGCAAAAATGTCTCGGCAGACAATGCCAATAGGCTGAATTCACGACGCACAGGAGCACCAGACTCATTACGGGGCATGTGTGACAGTTTGGAAAAGTCAAGGATTCCGTAAACGGAGGTGCTGGGGGCGCGTGGCGAACATGTGGTGAACGCGTGGGGTGGGAAGAACCTAAACTAAGTTGGGCGGGAAGTACTCCGTAATTGATAACAACGGTACCAGTCCACTTTTGAGCCATCAGAATCGGGAACGGTCACAGCAGGCCAGCCCCTATATGGTTGATCTGTCTTGTCTGTGCTGTCTATTGGCTGTATATGCCTGGCAACCTGGCCTGAGTGCTGACCATACCGAGCCGCACGGATGGACATGGATAGATGTGCTGACATCGGTTACTAGCTCCAACCCAAGAGCAAAAGGTCTATGAAGTACGAAATACAGAGTACGCCGATTCCAATACCCGATAGAACTGCCAACACAACAATTTAGGTTCCATGGCTTAAGACTACGTGATTTGCCAAAATCGTGATTGGAGCGGCGAGTTATGCTTTACAAGTGTGGCTCAAACCGTCATAGGCCAGGTACTCCGTATCAAGACAACGATCAGTGCGTTTGTACGTCTCTGCAGCATTCATTGGCCATTGACTTCGGCTTTCTCCCAACCATGATGATCAATTGGAGCTCATCTTAGGTCCAGCCTATCTAGTCTCAGGTGCACAATGACAGATGCCGGACATATGCACCAGCACAGTGTGAATTATCAGTGCCATGTCAACTCTTCCCTAATAGGGTCTGGTCTGATCCACGAGCGGCCACAACTTTGCACGTGCATAATGCGGTCGCAAAGTATGCATAAGAGACGTACTAGCTATTTTCGTTAGCTAATTTATATAGAAATTTACAGAAAAGTGTCTACTTCATATGATAGTTATAATTTATCTTTTTAACTAAAGCTATATAAATACTAATATTAAGAAGAAATAGCAGAAAAAAAGGCATTCTGCTATTTTCTAGGCATTGAGTACACACTCTATATAAGGTATATATTAACTTTACGCTTGCACTAACTTTATGCCTATTTCTGTGCTATACATACATTTCTCAGGGTTAACAGCCTCGCAAGAAGAGATCTATATCTATAGCTAATAATGCCTGTCACGAAATAATATACGGATCCCTCCAAACACGGAACACGCGACTGGCTAGTAACATAAATAGTCAGATTCGTAGACCAGAGAGAGAGATCCAACAAACGCTTAATACATCACACATCATAGGGATCTACTGTTATCATTTATCTGTACTGTTATTTCACGAGCAATTTTACGGCTTTCTTTGCCTCCCGGATTCATACTCTCCGAGTACGAATCCACCCCATTACGGAGTTAAACCGCCCCGTACAAGGCCACACAGTGTTATTGTCGCCGGTTACGAACTCCCAATCGGGCGATATGTATCTCTAGTATCGTCAAACTTGTGCAGGGAGGGTGGTAGATCGGCGTACTGTTGCCTTTGTACGTAGGGAATAGTGTCAGTCCCAACAGGTGACAGAGTAGAAACGGAAAAAAGAGGAAGAAGAAAGAGTTATTATAATCGGGGTTTTCAGCTGGCTGAAGAGAGCGTTTTCGAGCTCTAGAGAAGGTCTCTTCGTATCACCGGCCCTAACTTGGTAAAGGCTCGTCTGAGGCTTATATATTCGACGTCGTTTCCTGAGATAGTTAGTAGAAAGGATCCTTCTAACGGTAGCCTTTAAAGATAGTAATTAGTATCTTCTAAGAAGAGGCTAGCGAATTGCATTCCTTAGAAGTCTGGTGCCGCAACCGGCAATATCTATATATCATTCTTTGGCACGTTCGCCTACAGTGATAGACACAACGCCTCTTCCTGCAGAAACCCTGAGTATCTGTTATTGGTCGAGCCAACCACTAATCAGTGTCGGAAAACAAAGGGGAAAGGAGAACAGGGCGCTAGTGCACTCAATATAAAACTTAAAAGAGTTGACGTGATACTAATTGACGATTGATTCATCTCTCTAGGTAGGAAGAATATGCCAAGGATATCCCCCCCTAACGCGTGGATAGTCGGGCGCGCGGAGTCAGACCAAATGTTGGATCGGGTCGTGCAGCCAATCAGCGGGCTGGTTTTTGCGTAGCCAATTAGCCTGCACCTCGCTCGCAGTTGTTCCATCAATTACGGATAACTCCGTAGGTGCGTTAATGATTTTAGTGCCTCCACGTATCAAATTTGCACAGTGCGAGTAGAACATTGAGTGCCATGTAGGTACCTATAGGTACCTCGTTTGAAACCGGAAGGTTAGTGAGGCTGCTGCGCAGATCGCAATCCTTTTTGTGCTGAGGCAACAACTTGGTCACGACTTAGCTAGCTAACCAATCATGACGAAGTGGATATCAGAGGTGCTGAGAAGTACGTGCGAACATCACTCAGGAATACCTGCGAAAATGGGTGGGTCCCGCTGTCTGGTTTTGGTGTCGGGATAATCCCTTTAAAGCAATTTGGTCGTAATTAATATTTTATCCAGCCTGCAAGGCTTGATTACTGGGGGAGGCTGAGACCACTCCAGGGCCACAGCCGGGCTCGTATTAAGCTCCCAAGAGGGGAGGGATGAATTTAATCTGGCCCTAAGCACTACTTGGAGTAGATTGACCCCCGGCGGAGTACTGGGTAATTGCCTGCCATATCCCAGCAATTATTTGACAATTTACATAACAAGGGTGGAAGGAGCCAATGAAAGACCACTTGCTACCCTAAACCCGGTACCGCGGGGGATTGCGGGTAGGTAAAGTCAGCAACCAGGGATCCTTACTCATATATATGTTCATATAGGGACCAATGAAATAAATATAGTAACCGGGTATCGTGATATTCCGTAAGCGCGCCTTAAATACCTGTGTAAAATAAAACAGGGGGTTGGAGTGTACATGCGTTTGATCCAGGTTGTGGGCAGGCCGGTATACTCTGCAATAGAATTCAATGTTAGTATTGCACCGACCGGACTTTTGAATTGGATCTCACAACAGCGCGGCGGATTGCACAAACCAAGTCTTACTCACTAAAACGTCCGGTCGGTGGTGGTATCAGTGCCGTTATAGCTGGTCGGAGATATCGATGGTCACCTTCTTCGTATTCCCCTTTAAATAAAAGACACCGCGAAACAATTCAGGCCGAAAGATGAGACGCCAGCCTCAATGCACCTGCTGGTTACTATAGTGACAATGCCCGGCCCTAATCGCTACCAAGCTGCTTCTGTTGTGCTTATTAAAGTCAGCTAGATTTTTTTCCCTGCACCTACCTACCTACAAGTGGGTCGTAGGTTTTTCCGAGCAATTCGTAGCAAATTTCGCGTAGAATCCACAACGCGTCAACAACAATGTACCTGGTAGGCAAGGTACCTAATGCTTGCTATTTCTGGCCAAGCATTGCGCAGATACGCGCATGATCAACCGCTAGGGGTGTCTCGCCTAGTACCCCTTTGCCTGCCGCAAGGCAACAGGCAGGGCATAGGACCTATATCTTCTTCGATACATGTGAGGTACTTCCGGTCGGGCTCAACAGCTAGCCCTAAATAATAGTGATTCTAGCGTATTTTCGTCAACCTAGGCTAATTATCTGCATTAATAAACACTGCTGTTGTGAGATGCTAGCTAATGCAGTGTACCTCTTTGTACCAACGCAGATTAAATTGAAGTGCCTTCCAAGCCCCCTCGTCATGAGGGCACGTAAATAATACACTGGAGTTTTCAAACAACGCACTAGTTAGACCTAACCAAAACTGGAAGGATTCCTGCGCACCTACTCGTGTAGAAGTACCGCCGATATTTCTTTTCAAGTTATAGAGCTGTTTTTTTCGCTCCAACAGCTACAATGCAACAGCAGCAGCTACCACAGCCCTTTCAACTTTATAGAAGAAGCATCTGCTAACATAAAGGGCATTAAAGCACGAAGAACATTAAGGTTACTTTTGTGTGTGGAACCGACCAAAAAAGACCAACCTCGATTCGGTTAGGTGTAGTGCGTTATTTGAAAACTCCGGTGCATTATTTACGTGTCCTCGTCATGATTGGTCAACTAGCTAATTCGTGACCCAGCTGTTGCCTTACGCAGGCAAAGGCAAAGGGATATCCCTTTCATGTCCTATGTTCCGGATTCCCTGTCCCATACCCTGCCCTCAAGTGTGACATTGATTCCATTTCTCCTCATGCAACGCTCACCCCGCGACGACTCGTTCGCCGACAACACAATATCGTTGTAAACTCATCTGTCGCCTAGCTTGGTGTGATCATCTTGTCATCGTTCGCCTGCTACAGCGGCGCATTGGCTTGTGTTCAGAACTGGTCTGCTGGCGACACGCTCGGGGTACAATAATCACTCTGGCTCATCACTGCAGCGACAACAGCACTCCTGTCGCCAATTTGTGGTGACAAAGCTACGACCACAAACCTGTCCTGCCCTTTTTCTGGCCACAGAGAATACTCGCTCCGAATTGAGACTATTTCTTGTTTCCTGGTTTGATGTGCAATTTGCACCCCTCATAAACGATCGAGTTCAATTCAACACGCCTTGCCCATTGTTACGTTGCCTGCCGCTTGCAGTCGGTCACATTACTCCAACAAGCTCAACCTTCCTCGTCTCTCGCAGCATCCCCCAGATAAAAGCTCGGCTACAGCAAGCCTGGTCGCGCGATTACGGGCGGGGAGAGAATAATCAAGTGCTTGTGCAGCGGCTGACGATTCGTTCGTCCTACGCATGAGCACTCGATTGCCCTTGGGCTTCCCTGACGATACGGCCCGCCCAAATGACTCACTCGCAACACGATAATCAAACATCTTTGCCCGTTATGCAGCGCTATCCGAATGAGGAGCCCTATGAGAGGGAACATCTGGACATGCCACCCGCATACGATGACACATCCAGAAGAGATGCCGGAAATGCTTATGACTATGGGTATTCTAACTCAGGAACACCGTACTACGATAACGCTCCATCACGCCACCCTCAAGACTCCTATGATCCCAACAGAATGTATCAGCAACAATCATACCAGACACACGAACCTTACATACAACACGATAGCACGTCTTCTGGCAGTTACGGTTATAACCATGCAGAAGCGGCTTCGCTTTCTCCCCCTCCTCAGCACGACTTTTCCGCCTATGATCGAAATGCCCACAGCCAACCATATGCCCAGCACGCCGCACAGAACAATGTCACTCCTGGAATGGACAACTTCAGCGAGCGCGCAACAGGCGGTATTGCCGACATTGCATACGGCGTCGCTAATCAAAATCCCTACGAAAGCGGGATAGGTGCTTTGAGAGATAGCACAGGCCAGCTGCCTCCTCCGCCGTCAAGAGCTCAGTATCCCAGTTCTTTGAGTCCTGGATACCATAGCTCACAGGCTGGTGGATATGCTTCCGAAACTCTCTCCAGCCGTGGTCCTGGGCAGGATCAGCTGCCGGAACAAGGCTCTCGTTCCAGCCTCAATCCATTTGGCACGCCGTCTGCTACGCATTCACTAGGCCGTAGTATGCGAAGCTCCCCTTCTGAATCATACGCAGACGACTCTTATCAAGGAGTATCTGCTCTACACAGATATCATGACGCCAGCTTCGGTATGGTGAATCCCCACGAGATTGCCGACGATGGGGACGATGGTTTGCATTACGGAAGACACAGCCAACGCAATTCATTGCTTAGCCTACCGCATGCAGATAGGGCACGGCCAGGAATTGGTGCCGCTGCAGATGGTTCTACGAGTGTCGCTGCGGCAGCTGCGGTAAGGGGTGCTCTCGGACTTGGTGGTAAGTTAACATGCAACAAGCAGCGGGCGGGCGCCCATTTCGTCTCGTACGGACAACTCTAAGAATGCGATATTAGGTTATAACCACGCTGATTCGAAAGCTGGTCGCGAAAAGCCCAGCAAATGGACATTGAGTAATAGTGGTCGCAGCAAGAAAAGGAAATGGGCCGTGATCATCCTCGTCTTCCTGGTTGTTGCTGGTACTATTATTGGCGGTGTTATTGGCAGTATGATTGCAGGTAACAAAAGATCGGGCGGTGGCGGCGAGTCAGCGGCAGATGATTTGAAAAAAAATGGCGATCTTGATATCAGCAGCTCAGAAATTAAGGCGCTCATGAATAACAAGGATCTTCATAAGGTTTTCCCAGGGATCGATTATACCCCTCTAAATACGCAGTATCCGGACTGCATACACAATCCGCCCTCGCAAAATAACGTCACCCGCGACGTTGCCGTTCTCAGTCAATTGACAAACAAGATTCGACTGTACGGTACCGACTGCAACCAGACACAAATGTTACTTCACGCTATTGATAGACTTCAGCTCAAGAATGAGGTCAAGGTTTGGCTGGGCGTGTGGCAGGACAACAATGCCACTACCAACGCAAGACAGTTAGCGCAGATGTGGGACATACTCGATCAACACGGCTCCGATCCTTTTGAAGGCATCATTGTTGCCAACGAGGTCCTTTTCCGTAAAGATATGACAGTCACGGAACTAGGGACGGTGCTAGATGGTGTGCGCAGCAATCTGACTAGCAAGGGAATCAAACTCCCCGTCGCATCATCAGACCTGGGTGACGATTGGACTGCAGCTCTTGCCGCGAAGAGCGACTACATCATGGCCAATATTCATCCATTCTTTGCTGGAACAGCTGCAGATGTTGCTGCAGGCTGGACCTATAGCTTCTGGACCGATAGGGACAAGCAATTCTGGAAATCAGACTCCTCGAAAAATATCATTTCCGAAACAGGGTGGCCCAGCGCTGGTGGCAAAAACTGCGGCCAGTCGCCAGTATGCACATCATCCACCCCCGGCGCGGTCGCCAGCGTCGATAACATGAATAAGTTCATGGCAGATTGGGTATGTCAAGCGCTTGCTAATGGCACCAATTACTTCTGGTTTGAAGCATTCGATGAGCCATGGAAGATTAAATTCAATGAGCAGGGCAAGGACTGGGAGGACAAGTGGGGATTGATGGATGTGAACCGCAAACTCAAGCCAGGGGTCAAAATCCCCGACTGTGGCGGCAAGACTGTCTAAGATGATATCTGGTTGGCTTTAAAACCTCAAGCATTTCGATTTTAAAACTCCGAACCATCCTGCCGTCCTTTGACCGCTGAAAAAGATGCATGCTCATCGCATACGATATCTTGATAAACACAATTCTGCTTTTCGTCACACGCAGGCAATTAAATTATATATCGAATTGCAGGTCTGCTGGATCTAGTTTTTTTTTTTTTTGTCTATTGAACAGGCGTTAAGGAACTTCAAGGGTGGGCAACTTTATTTATGAGCTTTTATCTTAGTTTCTCGAGGGATATATGGACTTGTTGCTTTTCTTTTCCTTTTCCCTTTTTTTTTTTTTTTTGTGTTCCATAGCTGACGTGAAGGTATATGAAGGCTTTTGTCACGATTAAAGAGTATGGAGCAGGTTGGATGAGGGACGCAGCATGATGCATGGGTAGCGCAGAATAAAACAGGGTTTTACGTAATGGAAATTTAACGATCCGATAAGTTTGATCAAGTGCGGTTGGGTGTGCATTTGTGAACGACATTTGTCTTTTTGTCTATAATCGCTTGCTGTGACTCAGCTCGCTATTCTATTTGTTTCTACCATGTCTGTTCTGTTGCATTTTAGTTATTGGTCGCACCGTTTAGAATCGTGACCTCTGCGCCGTTCATCTCCATCGCCCTTGACGGAATAATCGACACCATTCTTGTTTTCGTTTCCAGGGTCCTTGTTATCTTCAGTCGATTTCATGTTCTCCATCGTCGAGGCTTCCTTATTTGGTATTAGCCCTTTATCCACGGGTTTGCCATGTGCGTCCTTGGTCCCATTCTGTTCTGCATTCTCATGATGGCTTTTCATCTGCTCCTTGCTTTCCAAACCACTAGCTCGCCAATACAAACACGTACTACTAAAAATGGGTCCATCCTGCGGGAATTGCCACTTTTGATACGTCTCAAACATTTTCCTTATCCCTTGTAAGTCGTCCATTGAGACCATAAGCCTATCAATTAGCATGTCGTTCTCAGGTCGCGGAGGGTATGAAACATACTGATCCCATGTATCCCAGCCTGTTCCGACAAACAATGCTGGTAATTCATTTGCGATAGCCTCTGCGTACAAAGGCCTGTACAGGTGTATCCCGTAGAGGAGCGTATCTTGAGTGATAGCTTTGGTGGCTAGCGGTGCATCTACCACCTTGTGTCCTTTCCTTGTGAGAAACGCAATGTCTGTGGATGTGAAGAGTGGTTCTTGAAAGATGCACTCTATTTGCGTGTTTCCAATGCTCTCTGGAGATTGTCAGTGACGCTTATGTCCTCGGCTTCGAGTGGTGAACTTACCGAGTTCTTGTACCATGGTTTCAAAAGCAAGGAGCTGCGTGTACGTCCTCCTCTTGGCTTCCCATGCGCCATCCGCGGGGTCGAATGTGCCTATACCCAGACAAATGGCTGTTTTGATGAGTGCAGATGAGCCAACATGGTCTCTAATGAGTCGCTTGATGGAATGGCAGCATGGTCTGGAGGGGAAATCTTCACGTAGGCGGTGGTATTCGGATGTGATTTCTTGGAGAGAACGGTGAGGACCGGCACGTATCATAGCTGAAGCAGGAACATTTGGAGGCCGTTTTGAGCGTCGTCCCTTTCGATCTTTGACTAACGACCATTCTTCTGCGTCGTTGGTCTCGTGACACGAGGGCGACGACGAGAAGTGAGTGGTGTCTAATTGTGACATGCCCAGCGGCTCCGTCATTTTGACACAGTGAGAAGCTGGCGCGGCAATTCTTTCTACTCTGTGTTATAGATGGATATTTTCTTTAATTTAAAAAGAAATCATGGATTGGATGCACCGTATTTTGTAGCTCTGGTTGCTCGATAACAAATTCAGATATGTTCAACCCATAACAGTGGAGAATTTTGAAAGTGGATGAGAATGGTACAGGGTAGGGTACGGTTCCAAGTTGGACTGGGCGAAATGACATTAAAGCCTACCCAGGTACTATGCTCATGGAATGTCTTGGACTTTCTTGTTCCAGTCTAAGACTCGTCTCCAGATGGAAGGAACAACTAGAATATGTACAGGTTGTGGTGTAGTACCTAGAGCTTAGTAGGCAACCCACTGCTGAACCAGCCCAGTTGACTATAATTGGCTGAAGGAATTGAACATGGTCCCTCCCAACGCGCGCTCTTATCTGATAAGAAAGGCAGGTACCTTGTACCAGAGCAAGTCCCTTAGCAGAGTCAGGGTGGTGACGGAAAAGCACTCTGCCAGCCGCTTACCTACATTGCATTAACCAGCGGCAGCCGCCACGATAAGACAACACCTTTAGTATTACGAAAAGTGCTCATCCCAATTTTCCATAATACGTGAAGCTAAACAGTATCCTTTACATACGTTTTTGTGTGTGGATGTATGACCTCTGTTTTAGGACCTAATAGTTGCTGCTGTGTAGCAGTTACCTGCAGGTAATCAAAACATTGTTTACAGAGTACGTACCAGAGTACGTACCAGAGTACCGCACGGAGTACTCCATCTCGGCATGCCAGACCCCATTGGCCCCAGCTTAAACAAGACTCCACCCCACTGGCTCACCCGGGCGCTTAACTGTCACCCAGTCAGCCAATCAGCGTGCACAACAGGCCACTGCCGTCTTGTCCATCCAAGCACGCAGCTGCAAACGCCAGGCCAGCAGAGCTGATTGGACCAGGGGCAGGTCGGCGTAGTTATGATTCGCTTCTTAGTCTTCTCCATCCAGGATCTCACCAGGCCATTGCATTTTCACTGTCCATTTGCTCCTCATTTGCCCAGCCCTCGTGGTGCTGCATGTACAACTGTACAACCACGGAGGAAAAGAATGAAGTGGCCGCTCTAGCACTTTTGCTGCGATTTCTCCCATGCTTGCCCGTTAGCCGGCCTTATCCCAATAGTGCTCCCGCTTGAACACACATCCCATGCATGCATACAATGAGCGTCTAAATGGTCGTGCCGGGGGTCCGAGAAGACTGCACTCCGTACGGAGTACTTGTCTGCTGATCTTGAGATCAGGCTCTTTATATACTACCTTGACCCCGACCTCTTTCTCCGCCACCCCTCCGTCTTCGATGTTGACGCTTTTCTTCTTTCTTTTCGTGTGAAATTCGCAGTTGCTCAGCTCCCTCGTTGGCTTTACGTACAGTTGATTATTCGTGGTAGCTAGGCTGGTCCAAGGCTACGAGACGGGTTTTCTTAATATCGATCCGCTCAAACACTACCGCGCTACTCGACTAAGCATTCCGAGATTCCCTTGTGATTGAGACCGAAGAGTAAACCGGCCTAACGCCAAGACTTTTCGAGGGTCGAGGTTCTTTTCGTTGTTTTTCTCTGCACCCATTCCCCCAAATTAAGATATATTCCACCATGTTCATTATTGTCCTCGCGCTCGCTTTGGCGGCTTTCACATCCGCCCACTCAGTCCTCGTATATCCCGGCACGAGGGGCAATAATCTCATCACGAATGATACGTTCCCATATGGCATGCAGTGGATGTATCCATGTACGTGTTCTTGTTACTGGCTCTGTGGCGATATTGTCTGAGCCATTTGCTTCTGATGTACCTTCTCGTCGCTAACCTGTTTGAACAAAAAGGCGGAGGACTGGGAACCTCTAGGAACCGCACATACTGGCCGACGACTGGCGGTGCTTTGGCCTTCCAGCCAGGTTGGTTTAGAGGCCACTCGCTTGCCGTCATCTACGTCAACCTTGGCTTCGGCACTGATGGGCCCGATAACGGCCCTCAAAACATGTCCAACCCCATGGTGCACCCTTTCACAATCCAGGGACCATCGAATAACCCATATCCGGGCACTGTTTGCTTGCCGCAAATACCACTCCCTGTGAACGCGACTGTCAAGGCCGGCGACTTGGCGACTATCCAGCTCGTTGAGCTGGCGCAACACGGCGCTGCCTTGTTTACAGTATGTTATTCCCCTCGTCGCGAATTCAGAAATATCAACGGTGGATCAAATAGGAAATATTTCCAATTGCTTAAATATAGGAGAAGCACTAACGCATCAATAGTGCGTCGACATCATCTTCGCTGAACCGGGGGACCCCAAGATCGGCCTCGTCAACGAAACAAACTGCTTCAATTCAACGGACATTGGCTTCGCAGATATGTACACCATCTCCATCAAGAACTCAGGTAGTGATGTCTATATCCAAAATGCAGCCAGCTCCCTCCGGGCCATCAGCTGGATGGCATTGACGCCACTCCTCGTGGCCAGCATATTGGCCATGTTTTAAGGCCGAATTTAAGACTAGGGTAGAGAGGGAGTGAGATAAATAATCAGGATGACAAGCTGATGTCTTTTTTTTCCAAGTTGGCGTTGATATTCAATGTGTTATCTATCCTTGACTTGGATATGGACATGCAATGAGCCACATGTGCTCTGGAGTCGGGTGTAAGACGGTAAACATATTAGCATTTAATTTGATATGGCATTCATCGAATTTGAAGAAGGTCCCTGAGTTCAATGCGTCCTTGAACGAGCCTCGTCTGAGGCGGCCATTGAAACGTGACTCGGCTGCTTATGCTTGTGCTTGTGGGCCGGATATGGATGTCTATTCATCAGCTTAATGGTCTATGAGAAGGGCAAAAGACGATTAAATCAAGGCAAGGCACTCGTTCGATACTGAAATGACCCTGTCTTCCACACCACGAGTTTGAGCCAAACGAACCGAGGCAGCCACATCCAGTCCGCTAGCTACCTCCTTCGACGACGCCAGCAATGTACCCAAAGCAACCAAGCCTCGATACAAGACTTCCGAGTCAGATTGTTCAGCGAGCGCTTTTATTAACAAAACAACCAGTCGTCGCCGCTGATCCATTGTCAATAATTTCTCCTTGTTGGCCAGGACAGAAAGATTCAGTGTTAATGTGGTCACGGCAATCATCACATTGCGATTATGCTTCCCGATGGCATCCCCACCCCTAGCACCCACAACACGCTCGATGTATTCGATGACATTATTGGCTTGAGCGTTAATTAAGCTTCGACCATCGACAGTAGTGAATAAGTTCACAACGGTCCGCATACCCATCATCACGGCGTTTTCATTTGGCGGAGTATCCAATGGAATGGAGCATTTGATGGCTAGGTCTAGAGCTGACCCATTCTGTAAGTCTGAAAATTGAGCTACCGATGGAAATCTCGCAATACAGCGCAGCAAATCCAAGGCGGCGAGACGATCTCCGTAAGGCCAAGCTGTTACCATTCTGACGATAAGTTGTAACGACTTAACCGGGATTGGTCGAGAATTGTCAAGCGCCTGACGAAGAGAGTGTAGTACTGCTTCTTCACCAGGATTTAGCGCTGCGTCCTTGCAGCCAGATGAGATAAGGGTTTTGTTGACGTTTACTAATTTAGTAAAAATGGCTAAAGAGAAATGAACAGTTAGTGCTTGCAACAAGTTCCGTGAATTTCAAGATACACGAAAGAACTAGCGATAAACGATGAATGTACCTTCGTATTTGGCAGCTGAAATATTCAGATATTCCTGCTGCGGCAAGACCTTTGCCTGAGAAGATTCCGGTTGTCCTGGACGGTACCGCGATTCTGAACCAAAGGGATCTGGACCTGAAGTGTCCGTTTGGCCAAGAGTCGCACCTTTCGTATTCTGAGTAATAAAATTGGCCACATTGTCCAAATAGCTCAGTGGTAGCTCATTATCATTAAGAAACTTCGTAGCTCTTTCATATGGATTTTCGGACAAGTTGTACGGTAGCTTTAGAGGTGGCTTGCCATCTTCGATGTCGACGTCGAATACATAATCATAAGACTTGCCGTTGTACTCAACCTTTCGACCTGTGCTACCTGCCGCATCAACGACTGTCCCTACGTTGATCCACTGCTGCTGGCTCATGGACCATGTGTGGGCTGTGATGTTGCCATTTTCCTCTTTAATCATTTGCACCTGCCCTTCCTTGGTGCCAGATTTGATTGTGAGAAACTCTGGACCCGGAAGTTTCTCCTTGTTAATGGCACCTAGCTGTTGCTGAGGTATAGCAGAAGATTTGACGGCTGAATCAAATTCGGCCAGAGTCTCCCTATCAGCTATTTGCTGGGGCCGCCGAGTAAAAACCCGTGCAACTCCGTCACTAGCACCGGTGACGATGTCCCCTGTAACGGGATTGGCAGCCACTGTCCACACAGAGATAGCTGGATGTGTAATAGTTTGGACGCAATCGGTGCCTTTCCATATGCGAACAGTGCGATCTTCTCCTGCACTAACCAGCTCGCCGGATGGAAGACTGGTCAAACAGTATACAAAGCTATCATGGCCGTGTAATTCAGCGATTTGTCGGCCATCCAGCTTCCAGAGTCGGATTGTTCCGTCGTTACTCGCGCTCGCAATGTCGGCACCACTGGAGTGATTTTCCGGGACTTTACATAAACCACGAACCACATCTGATGTATATATTGTAGATATAGGCTCGAGCTCACCAGTAGACGATTTGCTGAGGTCGAATATGCGTATATTCTTATCAGCACATCCTGTTACTACTGTTTTGCCGTCGAGCGCTACAACGCTCCAGACTGCTCTGTCTTCATGGCCAACTAGCATCAAGGCAGTTTCCCATTTCTGCAGATTCCATATACGGGCCTGACCATCCCAACCGCCTGATATCAGATATGTACCATCGGGAGCCACGTCCAGAGCGCAGACGTTGTGAGCGTGGCCGATTAGCAATCGCTCGGCGTGGTCGGTAGAAGACGCATTCGGAGACTTGACCTCGATTATCGTATCCTTGCCACCAGAAACGACGAGGCCGTTAGGAAATTGATTAGACACTGGAACAAACGCAAGAGAATTGACGTATTCAGAGCCACGGCTAATCAATGTGCCTTCGAAAGACGGAGGTGTTTGAGCCCTCCGGGTCCATTTGCGAACGGTGCAGTCTCTCGAGGCGGAAACAACCACGTCAGGCGATGCGAAAGCAACAGCTCTCACCTAGACATCAGCTGTCAACAAGCTTTTCGGTCCAAATCATTCTAATCACAGTCGACTGGAGGACGTACATCTGCTTCGTGGCCCAAGAGCTGTGCCGACAGCTTGAAGTCGACCGTCATCTTGGTCGGTGTGCCCTAAGTTGAGGATTGCAAATGTCAAGTCGTGATGACTCCAAGTTCGAGAGAATTTCTGGAAATGTAACAGTGCTGCGTGGAAATTTCCAGAAAAACAAAGAGCAAAATCTGCACGGCATGCAATGGAGACCAAAGCTGCGCGCGATGTATTGTTTAGTAACGTTGACGTGGTTACTGGAGGAGACCTACAAAATGGGAGCGCGCAACTGTGAGGTCGCTGGCCTGCAAAGCGATGGAAATGTAGACGACAGCGTGACACTTGGCATCCTCATAGAGCCTTTAAGTTATGGCGGAGCCGATAGTCTTGTGTTGGTATTATGGTGGTGATTCGTGCCGAGGCATGAATGGACGTTGATGGAAGCAGGAAGAGCTTGTCGTAGGACGTGTTGGTGGAGCACGACTTCTGCTTTGGCAATAATTTATTCCATAGAGGGGCAGATGACTGTATAAGGGGGTTCCAGTAAATCTCAGGTCCAGCGTATGTGTAGATTGGTCCAGAGTGGAGCCAAAAAGGGTGTATTTTTTGCAGGCAGTGAAGCTTGTAGCATATGCCTTGTATATACTAGGTATATGCAGAATGAACAGTGTATTAGTGCGAATTAACATTTTTATATTTAGTGGTATAGTGCACTAATATCTAGTAGTATAGTGCTATAGAAATGCACTCTAGATCTCTTGCTTAGAAATTAATACTGTATGCCCAGCATATGCCATTCTGCCTAAATCTACACCCGCTCTGGCTCCACTCTGGACCAATCTACACATACGCTGGACCTGAGATTTACTGTACACCCCTGTATGAGGTATTCTCTAACAACGAAGGTGGGGTAGTTCTTTCATAAGGACTTTACTGGCAGTGTTTTGCACACCGCCCGCACAGGCTTGTCACGCACACGCCTCGGTTTTCTGCCGTGGTTCACGCTTTTATCATGTCCCCCGCCTCTGAACCTGCAATCTTCTAAACTTCCCAATTCCTTGAACACCACGGCTGCTCGCCACAGCTACCTATTCAAACAGCGCTGGCTGTTGAGCACCAATAGGGACTCCAACCCTTACGCTCCTTTCTTTCAAGGCTGTTGGCGTCGGAACAGTCTCGCGATTCCTTTAGCTAGTTATTGTGGAGGAAATACCCTGCTTCTTGCATCTCCCGTTCGTTTAGGACTTGCCTATTTCAATACAAAGCCACTGCTACGACTTAACGATTGAAAGAAAAACCAAGAATTGCGAGGGTTCTCTCGGATCAAAAAAGGACTACCTCCCCAATAGGCCACCGTCCGCTTTTCGGAACGGTTCTAGACCGGCTCTAGTACGAAACGATTTCGGTTTGCAGATTGCAACCCAGACCGTTGATAATCAAGCGGGTGATTTTGCGATCCTAAGATATAAAAACTTCATAAGATACCATGGCTTCTGATTCCCTTCGGCAATATGTCCCGTTGACCTGCCATGGCCATTCTCGGCCTGTGCCGCATATGAGTTTCTCTCACCTGGAAAAAGAAGAAACGTACTACATGATTTCCGCCTGTAAAGGTTTGTAGTCAGCATTATCTTCCTTCAACCATTATTCGACACTGTGGCGTGACTCATCCTTGTCACAGATGGAAATCCAATGCTTCGAGATGGCGTGACTGGTGATTGGTGAGTCAGAGGAGCCGTAACAGGGTTCTTAAATGTTTATATTCGTACCATGCTGATGGCTGGCCAGGATCGGAACTTTCATTGGTCATAAGGGGGCGGTTTGGCAGGCAAGACTCAGCCCTGATGCTTCGAATGCTGCCACCGCATCAGCTGATTTCACAGCGCGAGTATCTTCCTCCGGAGCTTCGTATAAGTTGTGTTGCTAACTACAACTTTTAGTAAAATTTGGGATACCCACACCGGTGAACTGCTTTACAGCTTGCAGCACGACCATATTGTTCGGGCCGTTGCCTACCCACCAGATAATTCGGATCTCGTTGCCACTGGAGGCATGGAGAAAAAGCTGCGTGTTTTCGACCTTGCCGAGCTTGCCAACTCTTACCCCGGGACCCCAACCACGATACCGGCTGCGGCTGGCTTTGAAATTGGCGAAGGAGTGCATATTAGCTCGATCAAATTTATTTGCTGGACACGGGATCCGAACATAGTTGTCACCGCCTCCGATAAAACCATCCGCTGGCTTGATCTGCCAAGCAGGGCATGCATAAAGCACGAAGTCCTCGACGGTGAGATAAAGTCGTGTGAAGTGATCTCTGTGGCACCAGACTTGGCTTCTCCGACCGATATTGGCGGAGGCAAACCTGTCTTGGCAGTATCTGCGGGAAAGACCGCCTATTTCTGGGGTGGCGACCAGGCCATGGACGAGTTGAAGCGTATCTCACTACCCTACTCTATCGCAAGTGTGGGGCTTGATATTAAAGGTCGCAAACTGGTTGTCGGAGAAGAGCCTGGAACTTGGGCTAAAGTGATCCGCTATGATGACGAGGTCGAAATTGATACACACAAAGGTCATCATGGCCCAATCTGGTCAATCGCATTCTCACCTGACGGCAAGCTATATGCTACTGCCTCAGAGGATGGCACAATAAAGATGTGGAAGAATTGTGATGGTTACTATGGCTTATGGCGTGGTGGCGCCGACCGATCTGCAGATTAGAGCGATACAGATCGAGGTACCACAACTACGTCAGCCTGTCGGGATAGCTGTCGCACAAGCCACGAATTGAGCTTTTCCTCCAGCAGCAGGGAGTCTGAAGCTAGTACTGGCGGCATGTGTAAGCCAAGCGTACACTTTGCAGAAGCCACAATCCCGCCGGACCGAGAAGGCTACATCAGAAGCAGCGATGACCATTGCGCGAAGCGTGTTTATGATGCGGCGTGGCTATGATGCAATTGGCATAGCTCAAAAATTCTGCACTCTAAATATGTGTAGTATAGACTTGGAGAGGTCAAGAACTGGCGGCCGCTCGAGAGCGGGAATACATGTATGTTACCTAAGAGCGACCGACTTAGACGGCGCCATATTACAGTCAGACAACGCTCACTCATAATTTTAAAGAATGGGCAAGCAAGTTGCAAGACATATCTGTACCTTAAGCTTAGTATCACCAGCAGTTCACCATCGTTTGTGCAATTCCTGGAGTTGGGTCGATGTCAAAGCCTGGCGAATCTGACATTGTGGTTCGTTCCTCATTGCAGCGTAGGTCCTCCTTATGCATTGCATCATACTATGTCGTCTAAAACAATGTAAGAGACAGTATTAGAATGATCGTTTAATTTGTGTTCGGTAGAAGGTACAGCCGCCCTGGTTAGTCACAGCAGACCTATCAGGTCTCAGCCTGACATGCAAAGCATCGCGGAGAGCAGTGTTTCATGTCAAGAGATGCGATTTCCCGACCGAGATATCGGGTTAGATTCGTCCTTGGGGAGATGTCTGCTTGCTTCATCCATCTCTTTTATTCAGGCTCATGGTCCTCGAAGACTAAATAATATGTATATTCGTGCTTGTAAATTGGATCATGATGCTGGCAAATACACAGCCATCAATAGGCCACCAGAAAAAGGCACCGTCGTTGTCTTGAACCCATTGCCGGGGGCGTCGACATAGTCAAGAAAGTCCTGGTACATGGACTTCGCCATGATGGTATTGTCTGCCAGAACGATGGCGCCCCTGCGCAGTCTAGGACGGATGATTTGCAGCGTTGGCAAGGCCATGGGTGTCCAGACTAGCGTACACAGAGCAAGTCAGGTTAATTAGCTGACCGAGTTGAGACTTTGGTATGGTACAATCTGATGGGAGCACTCACTGTCCAAGAGCAAGAGGTCTATCTCCTTGGGCATGCCTTCTTCCACCTTCAGCGTCTCTAGCAAATTGCCCTGTCGCAGCTCGATCCACGGTTCTACCTCATCGCCAGCCAGCTTCCAATGTTCCCTTGCCCGTGCCGCCTTGGATGCTTCCTTCTCGGTAGCAATGACCTTGCCTGTCACTGCTTTGCCGGATGCCTTGCACGCATCCTCTACATTTTGTCCCACTGCTAGGGCAAGGTAAATGGTTGAAACGCCGAAGCTTGTCCCGGCTTCTATTATGTTTCGCGCACCGCTTGATCGGGCGAGAAGGTACACAAGCTGGCACTTGTCCTGCTCTAGGCTTACGAACTTATCTCGCATGTGGTCATCGCAAGAGGCAGACCACGTTGTGCCGTTGAGGTAAAATGCGATCAAGCGCTTGAGGTAGAAGAGTATCTGCGAGATGGACTTTTCTTGTTTCTCGGACTGTGCGTGTAGCTTTTTAAGTAGAGCGTGAACACGTCCGCTGGCCATAACGGCTTGCTGAGCTGTATCGGCAGCAGTCATTGCGATTGAACGTTCAAATTAGATTCGAGTTTTTATGATGAGGAATTGGGCACCTGAATGATGGATTGGATTCGGAGGGCTGCGGGATACTTATACGTTATGCCGCCAGACACAACCATCTCGGACTGCCGAACGGCCGAGCTGAGCTGGACGGCAGGTCTGCGTGCGACTAGCGGCTTAGTTCAGACTCTAGGGAGGTAGGTGTTCGTGTGATTGAGTCCGACTGTAAACTCCCAGATATTGTTCTTTTGACCGAGCCTTCTTGGCTGTAGCTTTCCTTGGTTCTGCATCGTCATCTGGTCAATTACTCTAACAGCAGCCACCAATGCGTTCCTATCTTCTATGTCCTGGGGATTGAAGCTTGGCATAATTATTCGATCGCGGATTTACTTCAAAGATCCTGCACGCCATCTGACGGCGGGGTATGCACAGATTCGTCATAAATCCACCATCGGCTGTTGAAGTGACTCATATATATAATATAGGCAGCGAGTGTAGGAGTCTGGCACAAGACATGGCTGGCCCGCTGCCGATTGGACAATCATTTGACTTCGCAATGATACAAAGCAGTCTCATGGGTCATGTCGAAGTAATTTCTAATGATTATCATGCAAATTGGAAGCTTTAGTGTGATGAGATAAGTTGATCAACTCAACTCAAGTTTAAAATCCTGTTTCCAGTTACCATCAACGTATTGAGGGACTCTGTTCCAGCCCCCGATTCTCCAAGAGGATGATACGAGAACAAGACGTCCGAACAGATACATATATACTATTAAATAAAGCACTTAATATTGCGCCCTTCAAACCTGTCCTTAGTGCTGACACCTAACTGACTCTGGTGGGAAACGGTACAAATGCTGAGTGTTGGAGCAGCTCGGCACTTCCCTTCACAATTTAGGATTGTTGCCAAGCTTGCCGATTACAGGAAGGTGCCGAGGCTCTAGTGATATTGCCCACATTGTGTGCAGAGCCTTTTGTATATGAGAGCCTTTTATATATGCGAGAAAGCCGAAATGGCTCGTCTATATTGGGCAGCGGCCGTATCAGGCACTAAAAACTCTAGCTGCGACCGCATGCATGACCTGTGTAATGGCCACAGTGTCAAACTTGAAAACCTGTGCTACTCAGTAGGAAGGCTACATATGAAACAAGGTCGAGCATATATTTTATCGATTGATAGCGACAACTGTCTCGAGTTGATGCAGTTGACATTAACCAACGCGGTCTCGAAAGTACTTGCTTCATCCCCCCAATCAAGAAAACATGGCTGAGATCTTGTTCTAAAATTTGTCGCTTGTTTCACTTTCGCTCGCTCACGCGATGGACGTGACGTAGTATTGACCCCAGCATAAAACATATCCTACCTACGTCACAGTATACATTGAAACAAGATTTACTCCACGGAAAGACGCAATAATATTTTCAATTATTCATGCATTCAGCATTTTTCCATATATAAAGTCCTGTCTTTTCTCCACGACTATTCGTTTAGGACTGTCTGTGCCTTTTCCGTAGATGAAGCATCTGCCGATGTGATCACGCCAAGCTGTGCTGTATCCCAGCCCTGACTCTCTAAGTAGTCCCTGAACCGAACATCCTCGTCTTGGATGGTGTCCTGTCCAATATTAGGAATGAAAAAGAACACAATAAGGGCAGAGACAATGGAAAGACTCGAGGCTACCCAGAACGGATACTGGGCTGACTCAACGTCATTTCCACCTGCCTGTGTAATGTAAGGGAAAACCAGTGTACCAATAAAGGCACCAACTTTTCCAGTTGCTGCTGCAAGACCATAATAGCGACCGCGAACACCTGTTGCACAAGTCTTGGCGGCCAGGAGGCCAATGTTGTTCCCTGGGCCGAGCTCGCCAAGCGAGAGGAATATGCCGTAGATGACAGCAAACGGTGCGACATGCTTTGATATGGAGCTATAGACACCAGCCATGATGAAGCCGACAATAGCCTGCGAAGTTACGCCCAAAATCAGTGTGTTCTTTGGCCCTAGCTTGTCGCTGACGAATGAGCCAGTGATGGAACCGGGGAGGTAGAACATGTTGATAACTGTGTTCCATCCGAAAATAGTAGTCAAAGTTGCGTTTTTCCCGTAGATACCATTCAGAATGGCCGAAGAATAGATACCGAAGGCATAGACAGAGAACTGGAGAGGCCGTCAGTGAACCAAATTTTTCAGTGTTCAGAGAAAGAGGGAAGCGCTCACGTTATATAAAAACCACACAGAACTAACGCAGAGCAGTCTGGCCCAATAGAACTTCAATACAAGCCAGTATGGCGTTTCCTTACGCATAGCTTCTTTCGTAAACTCCTCCGGCTCTTTCAATCGCATGCGAAGCACCAAAAGAACAAGGGGGAAGACAATACCGATACCTAAACTTGTTCTCCAAATCGTGCTGTAGTTTGTGTTGTGGGCAGCGGCAGCAATTACGTCTAGAATTTTGTCAGTTCAAATGAGTCTTATAATCGTGCAGGCATACCAAATCCTGCTCACATGGCAAAAACGCTCCGAACACAAAGCCAAGGTCAATCATAGTGTTGGTGAACAGAATGAACCATCTATGTCGAGTGCCTTTCTTCAAGTCTCCAGTTGATTCAGCGCAACCTACGCTTCCCGCAGGGTACTCTCCTATGTAGATATCGATTAGTATGCCGGGGCAGTAAGGAGACAGACATGCGCATTTGCCTACCTCCGATGCCAATTCCAACAAAGAATCGCCAAGCTGCAATCATATTGAACATTCCAATGGTATCCCCATGATAGTAAGACGCAGTCGCTAAGGCCGTAAACACAATGAGAATGACTGTAGACATAACAAGCGAGTTCGAGCGAGACCAGCTATCAGATAGATAGCCAAACAACAGCTGACCGACTACAGTACCCGCAAATGCAATGTCGGCGACATACTTCGAAGCCTCGGAGGTCTTGTATATATCACCATATTGGCGGATGAGTACTGTGTTGACAGAGCCGATTACCTGTCAGCAGCGTTAGTCCCAAGTCTTGATGGACGTATGAAAGAGCAGTTAGATTACATTGTTGATGTAGCCATCAGAGAACAAACCGGCGCCACAGGCAAATACGGGAAGTGCTGCAAGCCAGAAGCTTTTTCTCGGCTGTTCAATTGGCTCACTAGCTTGGTACTCCCTTGAATCATCAGCTTGGGCACCTTTGGCCGGTTGGATCTCCATTTTTGGCGATTGCAAAGAATATCCCGGGCGAAATTGCCTATTTACCGTAGAAAGGGCATCAAGAGAATTCTCAAACACCAGTGAACTGGACGACGAGTGTATGAAGAAAGACAAAGAAGAAGCGATGCTGCAGAAGTGGCGCTAGAATATTTGACTGGAGTCCAAAGCTTGGGGGATGTGGGCGTGCCTTTTATATTCTCCCACAATGTCGGCTTAAACCCCACCACGTTTTTCATTCCGTAGCCATCTTTCGCATTATGCGACCTCCATTAAGACGGGGCGAGCCATGGCTCTCATTAGTAGATGTATCAATGCTGGCTAAACAAACTGTTCAGTCCCATCCATGCCCGGCCGCTCACCGAGGAGCGAAGGACTTGCCAAACCTCAGTGGGGGAGGTTCGTTTATGAGTACAGACATGGTGAAATCTTGCATGTGTTCCCCCAGGATGAACAGCTACAATTCAGCTTCACTTGGCAGTACATATCGATATAAGTTGCACTCACGAATGCCACAAATCGATGGCTATACTCTGCCATCAAACGAGCAATCGCAATAGGGGCATAAGATCCCGAGAGACGACGTGTGGGATGACAAACGCACGAGAATGATTTCCGCCATCTTGCCATCTTGTGAGGATGAAACATATCGCCGTTAAAAAAGTAAAAAGGGTCTCTCCCGTGCTGTGATTGACTGGTACTGCAATAGCCGACGTCCCCTGCAGTGATGTCGAGCTTCATGCAGTTGAATGGCGCCATTTGCAACAACTTATTGCTATGCGAGCTCATGACTCGACAGCCCAACTCCACTCCTGCAGCAAAACTCGGAAGTGAGACCGACATGGAGGAAGCTTGTGGTCTGGAAAGAGTCTGGCTCTATTATGGAGTGCGAGTATCGCGACCCGATACGCGTTTGATATAGGAACAGGTGCCCTGTACGGAGCATATATACCCACCGCCAATTTCGTTCGGGGCTTTTTTCTTTTCCCCGCACCTGCCTGCCATCTGTACATGCATACGCAGGTACGGAATACAGTACATGAAAATTGGATTACTGAAGAGGGGTCACTTACCTGGTGCTTTTTTTGCAGAAAACTTGGGTTTCTACGTATTCCATCAATCAGTTCTTATTTGTATTTTGGATTTCAGTCGACAAATCACAACACAGTGACCAGGAACGCGCTCCGGCAAAATTTGCTGTTGTGACTTTTTTTTCCAAGACAAGTATTACTTTAGCGGACCCGGGCGAATCTTTTTCTGCCAAGAAGCTTCGCAGAGCTTTCTCAGACCAGGTCCGTCTTTTGGACAGTTGTTCTGCACTGTACTCCGTAGTCACATGCTCGATTCCCTCTGTCTGCAAAGCCCTAGGTACCCTCTTTGTACATCCGGAATTTTCTCTTGGACTTGTATGATCATGAGGTTCGCAGATAAATTGAAGTACCTTTCAGCCCCGCTTGTCCTGGATTGGCCCACGAGCTAATTCATGACCCAGTTGGCGCCTTCGCGCACTCTGATAACAAATAATATTGCCGCACGAACAACTTCAGCCAACCATGGACACGTGCATCGACTTCTGTTTCTTGATTGGTTGCTCGTTCTGGAAATGACGACCGCATAATAGTTAACTTGCCACTTTTTGGTTGATAGAAGCTGGGAACTTTTCCTTGTACTCTGTAACAGCCATGCATCGGAGAAACACAATACACCACCGTGATAGATTCTGCCTCCAGCCCAATCCTTGGCAGGACTGGATGGTGCCGCGAAAGAAACAGGTCAAATCTGTTGCTGTATCTATCTAGCAACATACACGTCGCAAGGGGTCGTCAATTCAATCCGAACGCGCTGCTCACTTCGATGTGGTGCTGGGGGTCGGATTAAATTGACCCCCGCGCGCGTCAAGAGGGTACACAACCCCCAATTTTACACCGTAATGCAGATACTGACTGACAGACAGCTCTGGTTACTCCGTAGTTACTCCGTACTCCGTATTACGATGTCAAAGAATGTCTGAGGCGCGATACCTCGGCAACTCGGCAAAGCCGTGCTCAGTCAGCAAGGAGGAACACCCCTTCCCTCAATGCCCTGTTCCCCAAGAATTTGCTAACAGATTTGGATTTGGATGAAATCTGCTGCAAATCCATTATGTGCACGTCTCGTCAGCCATTTGGCGTTGCATCTTTCTTTTTCAAGGCATCTTCATCATCGGCGCATGTACTAGCTGTCGTTTAGATGTGTTATGTGACGCAAGAGTACGGAATACATGTGATTAAACAATCACCAGCGTCTTCAATTAAACAATCAGTCGGCCTCCACGTCAGTTTCTCTCGGCATACAGTAATAGTCCTCCTTACACGCTGCGCACCGGATCAAGGTTTTTATATATATATATATATATATTTTTTTTTTTTTTTTATCCAACCGACCCTACGGGCTACTCGAGAATTGAGAGAATTGAGTGTTGCGACCGTGGCCACAAGTCCCTCCAACATGGCTGAGCAAAACCTAGATGCCCCGCAGCCTGGGCAACAGACGGCATTGGTCTCGGGATCGGGCGTGGGAGGCATCGGCGGCGCCTTGGCCACAGAGCTGCACAGAGCAGGTTATTTTGTGTTCTGCGCTGCACGTCGTCTGTCTACCATCACCGAATTGCTCCGCCCTGGCATGGTCGCCGTCGAACTCGACGTGACGTCCACGGACTCTGTTGCAGCAGCTGTTGAGAAGGTCACAGCAATAACAAATGGCAAGCTGGACGTTTTGATCAACAACGCTGGCTCCGCCACTCACCGGCCGGCCTTGGACCTGGATGTGGACGGTGTTGTCGCTTCTATGTTTGATGTCAATGTTTTGGGCGTCATGAGAATGGTCAAGGCTTTCTCGGATCTACTCATTGAAGCGAGAGGATGCATCGTCAACATTGGCAGCATTGCACCTATTATGCCCTTAGTATACTCCTCAGCATACAACGCGAGCAAGGCTGCGCTTCACGCCTACGGTGATTGCCTTCGCATGGAGCTCAAACCCCTAGGGTGAGCCTTGCTTTCATCTCTCGTTTTGAGCCGTGCTTCTCATTCCTGACACGTCAAACAGGGTTGATGTTCTCACCATTATCACAGGCCGGGTTAAAAGCAACATCGGTAAGGCACCATGTGCGCTCTGTAAATGGCATTCTCCTGTGCTGACGTTATATAATACATAGTACGCGAAACCACTCCCACCCTTCCGGCTAATTCCAAGTACTTGCCTGTACAGGAATTCTGGCTTCGAAGAGTTACCCAATCGCAAAACGGCGCTATGAATACCGCTGCTTATGCTCAAAATGTGGTGAAAGCTATCCAGAAGAAAAAAAGACCAATTTGGTTTTGGAGCGGCAGTTCAACCTGGCTTGCTTTCTTGTTGTACTATTTTGTTCCACTACGCCTGCGGCTCTACTTGATGGCTAAGAGTTTTGGATTACAATCACTCAAGCGGTAAACTTGTCATTAACGAAAGCAGTAATGAAATTTCTGTGGCTTTTCATCGGAACGACTTCACAGTCCTGTTACTGTCCTGGTTTCTAGTCAAAGATTGGAAAAGGTCTGGTGTGCAGAATGCACTATAGATGCATTAGATGAGCACACCGGTACCTTCTTGATTAATTCTGTGGCAAATATTCATGCACAGGCAACTCGCCATGAATACCAAGCTGCCACGCTCATGGGGGGATCGAATGTCTGCCTACTATTAAATGCTACTACATTTTCCTACCTCTGACCGTCTCTAGTGGCTTATGGATGTTTGTACAGAGCACACAGAAGAGAACATCGAATCCCTCCATAGCAGGCGCTGGCACGATACTCGCTGAAACGGGGAAAGCACTGTGCTTTCCTAGCGAGCTGTGAAGATGGAGACAATTTTCGCTCTCAAGAGCTTGTGCCTTCGACAGCTTAGGATGGCGAGGCGCCAACTCCACAGTTAGCATTTTCGATAGAACCCAATTGATCTCTTTGCTCTCATCCTTTTTCATTGCTCGACAGTCAATGAGCTTCCCCGGGAATAATTGGACATGCCATTGGAGGAGACCGCTTCCTTGACTCAGTGCAAGTCTAATTATGGTGAAATACTCTTCAGGTGTGACTGTGGATAGTTTCTGGACTAGGACACTAAGGCACATTCGACTTGGATGACTTCTTCGCTGCTCGGCCCCCAAATCCCCATCCAATCTGATGAGCGACGTTTATAGTCACATTCAAGTCATCAGCCCATGACCAGACTAGGCCCGGATTTTTCTGAAACATGCGGCCCGCCGCAATCAGATCGAGAGGAGTATCATCACTATCTTGACCCCCTTCGATGAGTGACTGTGCCTCGTCTCCGGATTTGATGCTCCCCACGGAGCTCACCAACATGGTACTCCCCACGGCTGCCTTGATCTTCTTAGCGAACGGCGCTTGGTATCCTGTCCCACCTTTGACTTTTTGTAATGCATGATTTCCACCAGTTGACACGTCAAGGACATCCACGCCTCGGCTGGCAAACAGCTTTGCCAGCCTGACGCTATCGTTACTTGTCCAACTAGGCTTATCTTGCCATTCTGGGTTGGTATCGAGCCAGTCAGTGGCACTGATGCGGACAAAGAGTGGCATGTCTTGCGGGATTACTGCTCGGACTTCATCAACTAGTTCAAGAGCCAGTCGAGTCCGGTTCTCAAAGCTACCTCCGTATTCGTCTGTTCGCTTATTCACAGCTGGCGACAAGAAGCTCGACACAAGATACCCATGCGCGAAGTGAAGTTCTACAACGTCGAAACCAGCACGTAAAGCGCGTTTTGTAGCGGAGACAAAGTCTTTCTTGAACTGTGCAATCTCCGCTAAGCTCATAGAACGCGGAGTCGGGTAATGGGTGTCAAACGGTTCGTCGCTGGGACCAACAACGTCATCCGGCCAGCCGCCGATTTCTTCAGTTGCTGTCGCCCCTGCGCTGAGCCAAGGCGCAACAGTGGATGCTTTACGTCCGGCGTGAGCAAGTTGAATCCCAATGAGGGCATTTTGGCTATGGGCGAAGTCGACATGTTTCTTGAGTGTGTCGACATGAGCATCGAGCCAAATGCCGGAATCCTCTGGCGTAATACGACCATTGGCCTGCACAGCAGTTGCCTCTATCATCAAAAGTCCAGGCTAAATTTGGGAGAGTCAGCATGCAGGCGGTATATGTGTTTGACAAAATAAAAGAAAAAATAATAATAATAAAATTCAGGGTGAGACATACTCCTCGCTGCACGATGCCACCATAGTGGGTGATGTGCCAAGGTGTGTGAAAGCCTTCATGTGCGCTGTACTGGCACATTGGGCTTACCCAAATGCGGTTCTGCATTTCGATGCCTCGTATCTTGACGGGAGTGAAGAGTTTCGGAATGGGCCTACCGGAAGGTTGAGGGTCAACAGCACTTCCAGCCACCGGGTCTTGTTCTGGTGTAAAAAATGGTACGCCCTTGGCAGGAACGTTGACAATTGGCGATTCGCATTTTGCTGACTTTTCATTCACCGGAGTTTCTGCTCGCGAAACAGAGATAGCATGATGCGGATGAGTGATACGTTGTGTCAAATACGCTGCCATGTCTGGAATCGTGTGGCAAGTTCAGAAAATGACCTCGGCAAATGTTATGTTGGCGTGAAAATCCAGCGATCTTGAAACCAACAAGAAAAAAACAACATTGATGAAGGATGTTGTGAGCTTGAAATAGGCGCAGTTCGGCCCACGTCGTCCACGGAAACGCCCTGCAGCTCATGTCGACCAGGTGGATTATAAATGTGGTGTCGCTCATCTTGATTTCTCAGCAGCATGCTATTGTAAGCCTGACATAGCTTGCGCCGCTTTTTTTTTTTTTTTTTTTTTCGAATTGATGATATAATTAATTAATGTACGTTCGATCTTTCACTTGGTGGGTGGTGGGGCGGATGGGACGGGACTCATGGGGTGAAGCAGAAGCAGAAGCAGAAGCAGATATAGATTTCAGTGACCACCCTGCACGCACATGTGAAGACTTTGTTTGCAATTTCCTATTCATATTAACTGGAGGGCGCAGACAGAATGTAGAAGGAACAGCTTTGCTGCATGTGGCTATTTGAGGTTCTGTTGAGTATCATCGATGACGTAGAGATGTAGCAATTTCGGCTACGTGTCCTAGACGGCACCAGCAGAGGCAGCCACGTGTAATGTACCTAGGTAGGCAAGTACACTCCATTGCCGGCCATTCCGCAAACTTTGCCTTTCTCAAGTTCATTATGCCACTGATGAGATTGCGAGACTTCCGCCATTACCAAATCAGACAGCTGCTGCGGGTGTTCGTGGCAGCACTACAAGGCCTCGAGCAAGTCACGATGCATAAAGCTTCGATATGTGCCATGCGCCACTTTGTACAACCAGAAGATTTGCTAGGACTTCTATTATAGTGACGTTCACCATAAAAATGTAAGTACTTCCAATTTAGGCTGGACCTGAGATGAGCTGTGTGCCCGCGACGGGCAACACTCCCAGGGCAGAGCTGCATCTACTCTTTCGGAATGCTTGACTACATCAATCTGGCAGTTTTCCTTCGGCTCCGAGCACGACTCGTATTGATGCAACTGCTCGCAAGCAGCCATTCCCATTCCCCGCGCATTATTGCCAACTTCCGGTGGAGTTTCACTTGGCGTTGGGGCAATTTGTGACTGGACCTTCGGATGCGGGGAGATGCGGGGAAAATCGGGTAAACAGATAGTTAGACAGCCTGACTAAAGACTTAGGGCCAAGCGGCCATTGACTTGACCCTAAGTCTTTGGTCAGGCTGGGTTAGTTAGTTACAAGTTACAAGGAGCGAGGATGGTCGGCTTCTCTCAGCACTCGGGAAAATCGCTCCGGTGGAATTAATTGACCACATGCAGTACAGAGTACTAGGCTTCAAAGAGCATTCTTATACGAGTTATCCCTCACGTCGCCGCTTCAATTTTTAGACTGGCTGAAGTGACCGCTTATCACGCAGCATGCTCGTTGCCCATGATTTTCTCCAAGTCTCACCCAGCTGCCATTCCTCCCTAGCGTTTACAAGCAACCTGACAGACCAATTTCCATTTTGAATATGCGCACTGGCATCTGTCAAATTGTGCTTGCCGCATTGGCGCAACACTGGTTCATATTGGTACTCCTCCTCACACTGTTGCATTTTGCCCGAAATCGATATCACAACCGCCTCAACAAGTTTCCTGGACCCTTTGCCGCTTCCATTTCGAATCTGTGGCGCTTCATCAGCGTATGTAGACGCCGACCGGATTTGACACTACGTCAACTACACGAAAAGCATGGGGACGTAGTTCGGATAGGGCCTAATGCCATCTCATTCGCAAATCCTCTTGCGCTCAAGTCCATATATGGATTGAACAAGGGCTTTATCAAGGTAAGCGTCTTTCTCCCTCAGCCTTGTCGAGAACGATATAAGTGACTCTAATTTAGTCCGACTTTTACGTTGTCCAACAAGCCGTTGTTAATGGAAAGTCACTGCCCTCTCTATTTAGCACAACTGATAATAGCTTTCATGCGCAATTTCGCCGTTGTGTCAATGCAGCTTTCTCCATGAGCGCATTGGTTCAGTATGAGCCTTTCGTTGACAATACAACCAAACTATTCCTCGATCAAACAGAGAAGCTGTTCGTGCGGCAAAACCGAGAGTGCGATCTGACAACGTGGTTTCAATACTACGCTTTCGATGTCATAGGCGAGATAACATACAGCAGGAGGCATGGGTTTGTAGAGAACAACAAAGATGTCGAGGGCATCATTGCATACCTTGGTCGACTGTTCCTTTACGTTGCTCCGGTGAGTAACCCTCTCTAACAAGCGCCACCCACCTGCTCACCGTTTCAGATCGGGCAAATACCATTTCTAGACCGACTTATTTTGAAAAATCCATTATTCCTAAAGCTGTCACAGTGGGGTCTAGTCGACTCCACATTCCCTGTGGCGAAGTTTGCACGATCTCGCATGGCGGAAAGACTTATCCCTGAGCTCAAGGCAGACGTGGCTCTACCTACCAATAGTATCAGAAAGCGTCCAATGAGCCCAGATCTGCTTTCCAAGTTTATTGCGGCCAAAGAAAGTCGTCCCGATTTCATGACCGACACGCTCGTGCAGACCATGGCAGTATCAATGGCTTTTGCTGGCTCAGAGACAACCGCGATATCGTTATCCTCGGTGTTTTACTATCTGCTAAGAAACCGGTCATGCTACGATAAGCTCCAGCTAGAAATAGACGACAGCATTAAGCAAGGTATAATATCTCATAGCGACAATGGTTTAGTCACTTTCGAAGAGGCCCAAAAGCTCCCTTATCTCCACGCCTGTATTCAAGAGGCATTCCGGCTACATCCAGCTGCAGGTTTGCCACTGGAGCGGATAGTGCCGCCAGAGGGAGCTGAAATTGCCGGTCATTTTATTCAAGGCGGGACAATCGTGGGCTGTTCCGCTTGGATCATTCATCGGCGACCGGAAATATTCGGCCCAGATGTCGATGCATTCAGACCTGAGCGTTGGTTACCTGATCCTACCAAGAATGAGGAGGACGAAAGCAGAAGAATCAGGCACATGTCGTCAATGATGTTTCAGTTTGGTATGGGCAGCCGAACTTGTATAGGCAAGAACATCAGTCTTTTAGAGATTTATAAGCTTGTTCCAAGCCTGCTAAGGAGATTCGATGTAAGTGTAAGGAGCATGTTTTTTTCCGACCACTACTGACCTGTTTGACTGTAGCTTGACTTCGAAGATCCTAACAAGGATTGGACATTGACAAACGCGTGGTTTGTTAAGCAATCGAATTTCAATGTCCGATTTATGTGCAGGGGATAGGAGATTACGTCGCCAACATTACTCTTATTGATATAATGTAGCATTTTGTGATTTCCCAAATGTCACAGATATGCCATTTTCCACCATAATATATGCAAGCAAGGATAGCGCCGTGGAAGGAAAAGTCACCATAGTTTTGTATACCATTGTTCACAAGCGCTGTACATTTGAAGTGTCCCAAAGCACTCCTGTCATGGCAAACTTCTCGAGATGGGGTGACATCATAATTGTTCTATAACGCATCCATATCGGACGTCGGGGAATGAAATTGAGTAGGGAAGGAGAGAACTAGCGATAGCACAGGATTTCAGAAACCCCATGCATAAATAAATAAGCCTTGTGTCATGTCAAGAGAGTGAGAAGATAAGGCATACTAAGTCGTGCGATGTATTGCGGTGGAAGTAAGCTTGTCGCAGACTTTGTTGCAACAAAAATTAATTGTGATAGCTCAACATTCCTTTGCTGAAGCAGAAATGGACCTAGAATACTCGATAGACTCCGTAGAGACACAGAGATATAGCAATGACGAGAGGTCAGGAAAGCACTGAGTGAACTGTAACCACCTAGGCGCTAGTGCTACCGAGCAGTCAGCGAAAACTTACATGAAGCCTAGATGAATATTAGCATCACTACAGGCAAGCTCCAGCGGCCTGACCCGTTTCTATGGCGATGACAGGTGATTTAGAAATGCTACAACCGGGGTTGCAGATCTTTCGTTCCACGATTGTACATGCAGAAGATGTCATTTATCTTACTGCTGCTCCGCATCATACGCTTTAAGTACAAAAGTTGTAGCATAGCTAGATAGACCATGTACGTGGTAATTTTAGGGTTAACAAAAAGCTCTCCCAGAGACATGAAAAATGCTGAGCGCAAGACACCCCAATATTCATCCTTGCGATGTGCCTCTTTGTAAGGTATGATTGCTATTACTTTCATTGCAAGACAAGCGATCAGGGTGTGAGATAGGTGGTTCGGTAATAAGATGCCCTCATTAAGCTTAGCTGACGAGCTTTATGCTATGCATTTAGTGACTGAAAAGATTGAAGTATATGAACGAATCTGTGATTGGCTGTATGCTGTAGCGAGCTAAACCTCAGAGTGTCTCAGCACTGAATCGCCCGTCTCACACTCTGGTCGTTCATCTTTAGAGTGATTAGTATTGTAGCGGAAGAACCTTACAGAGGGAGTTTTCGATTAGTGTATAATCCCTGCCAGTACCGCACTTGAGCCTTATCGTCACGTAAGAGATGGTCAAATCAGGCCATGTTAGATGCAATATTAGTACTTCTATTATAATGTAGATTAGTAAGTACATAGAGGATGTACCTTACAGAAAGATTTCTTGTTAGTGAATTGAACAATGCCTGCTGATACCGCGTTAGAGTCTTATCGTGAAGTAGGAGACTTGGTTTTGGGGAGAACCTTTTGTGTACACTGTGCAGTGTCCGAAAGAAGCAGGATGCATGGGCCAGTTACGCATTCTTCAGAAATTATACTGTAGAACTCCTTGAGCGGGGTAAGAAAGTTGTAGGTGGTCTATATTCCGTATGAGGACCTTATTTATATACTATTGTCCTGCACGAACCCCGCATGTGACACGCGACTCGGTCACGACTGCGAGGGAAATGAATAGTCTTAAGGCAACCATTATTCAGGGTAGCCCGACTCTAAACTACCAACTTATTACAAATCAACATCTGAGTTGTCATCAAACGCTTATATATCATGGCTGCCAGTTTGGGTGACAGCAGACCTGCCACTGTACAGTTCTTGCCTGGTTCCAGCAACATCTCTGTAGCCAAGTTTCCTCCTCCTCACAATCTCCATGACATTAATCCTGCTCGGGAGGTTGAATCAGTAGTACAGCAGCTGAATACTAGCTTGGGCGATGGTTCCTTTGAAACCGTGGCAAGTCTGTTTGCCCAAGATGGCTATTGGCGCGACCATTTGATGCTTTCGTGGAATTTCCGGACAGTTCAAGGGCCTCCCAAGATTCTAGATTTCCTACGAATTTGCTCAAAATCGAGTGATGGATTCCGATTGCGAAGCATCGCCCTCGACAACAGTTCGTTAGTTGGCCAGCCAGTGACTGCCCCACTCGATGGCCAAGGCAAGGTTCTAGGAATACAGGCTTTTTTGACGATAGAAAGTGCTCGCGGCCGAGGAAATGGCTTGATTCGCCTGGCATATGAGAATGATGCCTGGAAGATTTTCACCATTTACACAAGCTTGCGTGAGCTAAAAGGCTATGAAGAAGGCACTTTCTTCAACCGTCCAAAGGGTGTTAGTCATGGAAGCGAGCCTGGCAGAAAAAACTGGGCAGAAAGAAGAGCTCTGGCGAGAGAATATAAAGATGGCAGCGAGCCGAAGGTTCTCATTATCGGTGAGGGAGCACATATCGTATTTCATGCATAAGCAAGGGTCACTAATGTTGAGATCCAAAGGTGCCGGACAAGCGGGACTGACGGCCGCCATACGCTTGAAAATGCTGGGGATCAATGCCCTGATCGTTGACCGCAACGAACGAATTGGGGATAATTGGAGAAACCGCTATGATCAGCTCGTGCTGCATGATCCTGTGTGGTACGATCATATGCCGTACCTGAACTTCCCGCCTCAGTGGCCAATTTTTACACCCAAGGACAAATTGGCCGACTGGTTCGAAGCCTATGCTGGAATAATGGAGCTCAATGCGTGGATGAGAACAAATATAATCCATACCTCCTGGGATGAGGCAGGACGCGCGTGGACGGTTGACGTGGTACGAAAGCATGATGACGGTTCGACCGAAACCAGGACCTTTCATCCGCGCCATATCATCCAGGCTACCGGACACTCTGGACAGAAGAATTTGCCCAACATAAAGGGCATGGATTCCTTTAATGGACATCGTATTTGTCATTCTTCAGAATTCCCAGGCGCAAGGGACGAAGGCAAAGGGTTAAAGGCTGTTGTGGTGGGCTGCTGCAACTCGGGCCACGATATCGCTCAAGATTACGTTGAAAAGGGATATGACGTTACCATTGTGCAGAGGTCTAGCACAAATGTTGTTTCATCCTATGCTATTATGGATATAGCGTTAAAAGGGCTGTTCTCCGAGGATGGACCTCCCGTCGATGATGCCGACATGATTATCCATAGCATGCCGAACAGTATGCTTAAGGCAGTCCAGATCGAGGTGACAAAGTTGCAGCGGGAAAATGACAAGGAGATGTTGGAAGGACTCGAAAAAGCCGGGTTCAGGACAGACAATGGGCCCGACGAATCAGGATTGTTCTTCAAGTACTTTCAACGAGGAGGTGGATACTACATTGATGTTGGGGCATCAAGGTTAATCATTGATGGCAAGATCAAGATTAAGCAAGGTCAGGAAGTAACTGAAATCTTGACGCATGGCCTCCGCTTTGGAGATGAGTCTGAACTTGAGGCCGATGAGATCGTGTGGGCTACGGGCTACCAGAGCATGAAAAGCCAGACGCGCGAGATTTTCGGTGACTCCGTCGCGGACATGGTTGGTGAGGTCTGGGGCTTGAACGAAGAAGGGGAATGGCGGACGATTTGGCAGAAGAGCGGACATCCTGGGTTTTGGTATCACGGGGGCAACATGGCACTTTGTCGATACTATTCTAAACTCCTGGCTCTGCAGATAAAGGGGCTCGAAGAGGGCTTATACGCCTACGATGAGGATTAGGCTTTGAGCCTTTTCCATCAACCTCTGTAGCTTATGTATGCTCCATCTACGTCTAGAAATGAAAGAAAATGGCTCTCACTTTGATATGAACGGGAAGTGGCCAGTCGCGACAGACGATAAGTCGAGGTTTAAATAGACCACTTGTCTGCGAGACTACGGCCAACATACTAAGTGTATCTCTCATGGGTATGTCTTAGTTTCACTGAACAAGGCTGTTTGCTAAGTGTGTTGGAAGTAGGTTTCAAGGATATGTGTTCTTTGACACGATGTAGCTACAGTCAAGTGTGGTATGAATCGACGATTATGTTATACCCGGCTAGTGCTTGGACAACAAATCTAACCAAATGCCATCTGTGAATGCAGACCGACAGCGCGCAATGTAGATCTGTATTTGAAAAATCAACTCCTCAAGGGTTGTGGCAATGCTGTGATTCATTGTCACGAGCATGAGACTAACTACTGTCAGACTTCGCTATGCCATTGCAAGAGGCTTACTTGATGTACCAATGAGCATAGCCGTTGTCCTACGCTTCCGACATTCTTGTCGGGTTTCTGAAACTCATCAAGATACGGGGTGTGAGGGTCTGACTGCGAGCTAGAACAGGGTGACTTCTTGCACCCACTCTGTCGGTCAGTCGAGAGGCCATCACGCGTTCCACCAGTCTCTTTCGGTCAGCAAATAATTCCTTAATCATACCGAAGCCGGGGGCACAGAGCTAAGCCGCGAGGGAGAAAAACCAACGTGGCATTCGGGCCACGGACGAATCAGCGAAAATGTAAAAGTTGTGATATACTGCCGAGCTAATCTGACAGTCATAGGGCTACTAGTCTCTCCACCTGTCTACCGACTGTTGTGCTCCAAATGTCGACTTTTTTGTACCACACATGTGATAAATAAATAGTGATGGGGAAGAGAGTCAACCAGCCGAGAATGTAGCCCCCAGTTCGGCCTGATCGTTCGAAAAGTCTTGGCATCAGCCAGAATCCCAGGCAATGTAGTACCGGGCCGTGAACCAAATATAATGAGAAACTTATTTGGCCCAAGTATTGCGCGAAACGACCCTCCAAGCACTTGGACAGAAATGGAGTATGAATAATACAGGGGATCAACAACAACGAGCCTATAGACTGGTAGAACATCCATTGTGATAGTGGATAGTAGTATCTTGGAACAAATGACGACAGGAGGACAAAGCCTGGCGTATGTTCGGCGCCAACATCTGGATATGACAGGAGGTAGAGGGCAATGACAAAAATCACCCATCGAATTGCTGCCAAACCTCGCGTCGTCGATGGGTAATTGGAGGCTCGGCCACCACTTCGAGAAAGTGTCGTGGCAGACAGACCTGTAGAAGCCATCAGGATATCAATCTCTGACAGCATAGCACCTGCCAAGAATGTGCCCATATCCCATCGACCGATTACAATGCTATACGTGGATAGTGTGGCGGCGAGTGAAAGCCGCCAAGTCGTTTTTAACGCCAGAGTGCCTAGGAGAAACATGTAAATCACCATAGATCCTCGAAACTCAGTTGGCATTGTATATGTGTGCGGGTCGTAACGAGGGTGATAGTGGTTAAAATTGAACGGGTTGGCCCACTCCGCATACACCCGAGTGAAGTTTTGCACTGCGAGCATGAGGCTTTCATGTTTAAGAGGATGTTCTTCCCAAGACCCCCCATACTGCACCCAGTATAAATTCGAGTGCTGGGGAACGAGCGACGCATTTTCTATATCGACAGCTTCTGAAGCGCCCCGACCTTTCTTCTCCTTTGCTCCATCGGAAACTCCACCTGTTCCCTGTCTAGCGTGTGCTTGATCATGTATTCTTCCATGCATTGCTTTCGGCGCGGATTGCTTCTCAAGCTCCTGCACCATTCCATACAACGCCACGGGACTTATCAGTAGCGAAGTGTAATTGATACATAGCGTTCCGGACGCATGCATCGCCTCGCTCAAGTGTCTCACATTGTGCGCTCTCAGAAAATCTGCAATGGCTGAGGATCCAGTAACAGAGACACTTCCTTTAGGACACGACGGGGCAAGCTGGGCAACCGCCCAACTGCCATTAATGTATATCGAATCGGGACCGCGGTATATAGCTATTTCCGATTTGAATGCGCCAGTCTGAGCTAAGGCCGCCACTAGCAGCATGCTGAGTGTGGGTGGTAGAAAAAGACGAAACGCGCGCCTAAACACCGAAGAGGAAAGGCTTCGATATGCCTCGTCCCAGTTGTGGTTGTGAATTGAGCGAACAATGTGCCGGCAAAGGACGTAGCCTGAGATGGCAAAAAATATGGACACCATTGCTCTCCCACGGTGTATTAGAGACACTATAGGCAATGAAAACCAATTCAGATAAGGCTCTGGTGATAGAGGTCCTAGAAAACCGTGGCCAAGCATGATCGATTTCGTCCATGGCCAGAGGAAATGGTAATTGAAGACAGCAATGCAGGCGATGCCTCGAAGGCCATCGAGGCATTCCACCCTGGTACCAGTTGCTTTCAGGCTTGGCATCGACTTCGACCGCTCTGCGTCATCGTAGCTGTTATCGTTGAGGATGTCGTGGGCTTCGGATCGAGGTAGCAGGTCCAGCTGCTGCTCGTGAAGCGGTGACGCAGGCCCAGGGTTCAGACTGGAATGCATGCTGGTGGTTGGTGCTCGCCTGGCGTGGCTTGCAGGCTCACATCCGTGGGAGACGTATGGTGGTGATGCGGCGATGATGTAGTCCGCAGGGACAAAGAAGCACACTTGCTGTCCGAGACATGCAGGATTGGAGTTCAGATCACACAGACTGGTCTAATAACCGCATTGGTAAATCGGTACCTGCGCACGACTTGTCCTCAGATATCAAGGTTCACCGCATCTCAGATCCGAGTGGGGCATGTTTTGCGACCTAATTTGGCAAGCGGTGACAACGACTTGCATACACTGAGCACAATGCAGAACCCCACAGTGTATTCGTGCGAACAATATAATTACCAGCAGCAACTTTAGCACAAGACGAGATGAGGCTGGACCTGAGGGGTAGCCGTGGGCTGGCGGCAGCAAAATCAGGTCAAGGTTTCCAGGAAGGAATATTGTGGTGGTCATAAGTCATCGCGAAGCCTACGCTTGCGCATCCAATCATCTCACATTGAATTGTGAGAGTTATGATGCACCACCAATTCACGTGAGAAGCAGCGTACGTTTATTGAATGTAATGATTTTGTTCATTCTATTATCTGTTCTGCGTGCTTAATGGGCGGAGGGCTAGCTTAGCCACCAAGGTAGCCACGCAGGCGACAGTTTATTTCAGTCAGCTGGTGGTGCTGCCTCTAGCTGACTGACTACTGGATTAAACCGTCATCTGCATGTGTAGCTAAAACTCAAGATTATGCTGACGTCGAAAATCGCAGCGCATGACAGACTCGGTCGAAAGATTATTGATAGGAATTTATGTGGAGAGGGAACAGCCTACAAGTGCGACAAGTCGTGGTTGCTTCGAGATTCCTAGCTCTTTGAACAATCCTATATTTGCATTTAGAACTTCTCAGGGTACCGTACAAGTGGTCGCAGGGTCAGCTTCCTTGCAACCGCATTTTCCTTTTCCAAGAGCTTCTCCCAGCAGATAGCTCGCTGGCCTCTCCCAGTTTAAATATGGCTCGCCCTTCTTAACTAGCGATTTCCGTCTCACAACGTGAACAGGCTTCATCTCCTCTCCAGTCACTCCCCCTTTTGGGCCATAAATCGGTACAGGCTTTAGCGGATGATCAGGCATCCATGGCCACTGGACCCAAGTATCTATAGGCTTAAACTCCCTTGATTTCCTTTCGGTAAGCCACGCGTCCAATGCACTTCGAAAGGTTTTAATATCACTATCCAGCTTGACTTCAGGGTGCTTCACCCACTCCATTTTTAGTATAGCTTCAGCATCTTGTTGCTCGTGCGGAACATCACGGAAGTGTTCGTCGAGAGTAATGATCTCATAGAGCGTAAAGATAACACCCTTAGCGTCATCCCGACTAGGCGTATAGTGTTTGTCAATCATGATTGAGTAATTGAAGTCAAAGATTTGAAGATTATTGTTTTCATCAATAACCAGATTTCGCGCGGCTATGTCTTGATGCATAATGCCATACTGGTAGTTCAGGTCATCTACCACAGACAACAGTTGGGAAAACCACTCAAGACGAAACGGCCTAGTTGTAGCATTATTGTCTTTAAGTGTGCCGCCAGAGACAAACTTCGAAGTGAACCCAACTATCCCTCCAGTTATTTTATCGAGTACAACGGAGTCGAAAGGGACGATGTGTGGGTGGTCGCGAGGCAAGCGACTCCAATCGTTGAGTTCATACCAAGTTCGGAACATGCCATTCACCATAAACCAGTACTTGAAAGCGGCTATTGTTTTGGGAGGGTTTTGGCCTATACACGGAGCTTCTTGGTATGATACTAGGTCAACTTGCGGCCCTAGCCTGTCTAGCTCGGTCAAGTTTGAAAAGAAAACAGTCTTAATAGCAAATGGAAGCTCCAAGGCAGTCAATGGATGGTAATTGACATACCAGGTCACATCATCGTCCGGATTTGTAGATATTGTAATAGGTCCGTCCGGTTCTGAGAAGCGAATGCCAAAAACACCGTCGCCAAGGTGGTCAATATGTTTTTGGAGCTGGGCCATACAAATATCCTCGGTGGCCTCGACATCCTCATCCGCAACCGGGGTCGGCGGGGCATATGTGACTGCGAAATGTCTTCTCTGGTCAAAATCCGTAATGTGCCATGTATAAGGACCGCCGTTTAACAGGGCGCCCGATCCTGTCCAGAGCCGCTCGTGAGGTTTGATCATGTTTTAGGTATTGTTGCACCATAGGAGAACGGGAAAATACCAAGAAGACAACAGAAAGCAAAAAGGAGTGGACGACCTGGCTGTATTTGTATGTTTTTGTGGCACTAGCAGTTCCCCACAATAGCTAGTCAGCTGATTTTTTGCAAGATGCGGCTGGTCTGCATGCGCACTCAATGACGACGCAGGGGGTAGTTATCTACGTGATACGTACATCTTGACAGGACCTATTGGGTGAAACTGACAAAGTACGGAGTACTTTTGTGTATACAGTACTCCGTAGCACCCTTGAATTATTTTGCAAATCTACTTGCAGGGGTAATTTAAGCCAATTAGATATCAGCTTAGAAATTAGCAAGACATAGAGTAAAGAAAGCAGATACTTTAAACTTAGGGGCAAATTATATAGAAAAATAGGTCTCCAGGGGGTAGTGCTTAATCTCTGCACATTCTCTGCGCCTTGCGAGATTTAGCACTGTGAGCTGTAAGTCAGGAGCGAGGAGTGTAAGTACCCTAGCAATAAGCCGCCCAATTGGGTATAGCGCGAGGCGTCGCACGTGTTCCGATCAATTGCTTAGCGGGCTCTAATTGGCTTGAATTAGCTGTTGGGTCTACATTAAGAGTGCGTAAACACGCAGCAACGAATTTTTGAATACGCAGCAGCAACTAGGCCTAGAGTGGAAGAATAGTGGGGCTTCAACTTAGATTGTAGGGACAATCTAATAGAGGTTACTCTTGTTAAAGGCCTAAGTTATAAAATCTTAATAAAATATTTAAAAAATAGTAGTAGTAATTATTGTAATGGACTAACCTAGTGGCTGCTGTTAACTAGCGTCTATAATGAGAACTGCAATCATAGAGAGGTAAGAGAGAGAGCTTCCCTCACTCTCCCTATCCCCTTACTATGTACTGGGTAGGTGGGCCCTACCCCTTACGAAGCCTTAGTTATATACCCCGTAGCCGAGGTCCCTTATGGAGCGACCAGTGAATTCCCGGCCTGTGCACGGCTAAATCCGGCCTGCTCCCCCCTACCACCAGTGTGCATTCCCTCCCTCTTCCTCCGCGTTCTACTTGAAGACCCAAGCCGAAGGCTCGAGTCCATAACAATTATAACTTATATCATTAAATAGTAAAGCTCTATATAATAAATGCTCTAGTTAATATGGATTTAGGTAATAGAGACTGCTATATCTAGGGGCTTTACTAGTGAGAGGTCTTAACACCTAATACATAAGACAGTGATGTACTTTTACTCGTAAAATCCCCTTAAAAATACTTGCTGCTGCGTATTCTAAAATCCGTTGCTGCGTGTTTACGTATTCAGCTCACACTCCTCGCTCCTAATTTAGGGGCTTTTCTAACTAGAATCACAATTGATGAATTTATTGCTACTCAGTGAGAGCCCTTATAGAGTATATAAAATGTTCAAATTCGGCCTCTCAGCATTAATTCTAGCAATGCCACTGTGTGTAGATGCTCACCAGGGACAGCCCTTGGGGGCCACCACGCTGTATATTATAAATGTGTGCACGCGTGGCCACAGAACTTAGAGAAGGCATCACTTTCCTTTTCTTCTATTTCAGACCTAGCTACAAGGAACGACGTCTTTAATATTTCGTTGATCATCAAGCATTGCTCCGTATCTTAGAGTTTGGTCCTGTGTTAGGGCTAACCAGGACTGTCACTCATTACCTCCGGACCTCATGACTAGTGCTTCTTGGTCAACAAAAGTAGGTACGACGCTGCCTCCTTGAGACGTCTCGTTAACTTGGAAGCTTTCGCATTTCCGTTGCGATAAAGATCAGAGACTCACATTAACAATGTGGACAATTTGCTGAAACTGTCGCACCACGAACCAGATTCCTTGGTGCCGGTGTTGAGCAGAACCCACTCTTGCCAGACGGCGTGGTCTTACTGCCACACCTGAACGGATACGCAGTGTGTTGGTGGCCACAGGTGCTAGACATATAGATATACCACCCACATGGACAATTGCCTGGATTCGAAGGATGATACACCAGTCGGTGGTCGAAACAATCCGTTGCAATCTGGGCAGCCTGAATGACTATAGGCTGGTTAGGTTGAACGTTAGCCATAACTGATGATGATTGATGATTTGAAAGTGTGCATCTAGGTGAGGGGAAACTAAGCAAAGGGCAAACAACAAAGGAGAAATGATATTGTTATAACAACCTTTTTATACATTGCGATGACCACGATGTTAGTTAGATGGCTCTAACCTGGTAACGACAAATCCTACGAGACCCACAACGCGTTATCTCCCGCCTAAGCCAGAGTATTGCGGGGGATACCGGGCCGGGGCCGTTTTGGCGTTAAAGAGACTGGATCTACAAGTACGCGAGTTTGTAGTTGACGAGGATGACGAGTACGCATTTTTGATCATGCAGAAGCAACTGAGCTCAGAGCGGAAGGTAGTATCTTCGCACACCAATTTCCATCCCTCGGGTTCCTCGCCCCACTATAAATGAGGGGTCAGAGGTCCCCGATAATCAATATAAGTGGGGCATGTCACGAGTACCTACCTAGGTAGGCAGGTTCCACTGAGATTGAGTGAACCGAGGGATCGTGTAATTTTTCGCCCACGTGAGCGGTTAGGTACAGTGGGTCGAGGTAATTCCGAGCAAAGCAGGGGAACCTAGGCGGGCGCGCACAGGTGTTACGTTGACACTCTCCTTGAGAACTATAATGCTTCACCTATGGTTTAACCAATGACCACCACAGTAGTTCTACCTGGACGAGACAGCTCAAAATATCACAGCGGTTCAGATAACTCATTTGTGACCCAGTTGTTACGTACGCGAAGGTGAAGGCATAGAAATAACTCCGTAGTTCGTGATCTATGGGCGGGCAGGGGCCAGGACGGCACCAGACCGCAACCCTAGGGGCTTATGGCATACGCGCCCTGACTCACTTGCGGAGGGGCTCTGACTCACCTCCTGCCTAACGCAGCGGTCCCGGCGGCACATGTGAATTGGGCTTGCTAGCACTAGGTCGCAACCGGCCCGGGCGTTCTCACTTCTGCCTAACCTAACTAGTCGATAACGTACACAACTACGTAGCAGCCGATAGTGAGTGAGGCAATAGTAAGAGCTACAGGGCGGCGCTGGGGCGCTAGCGGCCCAGCAGGGCCGAAGGCTCCTTACTTCCCCTCCCCCCCCCCCCTCCTCTACCACCTAAGCACGCGCATAGGCGCACACACACATCTAGGAACGCTGCCGTAGCTGTTAGCCTAGCGCGGCGGAGCACCTACTGTTTATAACAGGGACCTTGCCGGGGCCACTTAGGCCCCGCAGCAGCATTTATTATAGAAGCACCGGGGTTTTCCTCCCTGCTACAGGGTTTTTCTACGGTGAATTAGTTACTAAGCAGGGGTTCTAGCTCTCTAGCGTAATTTAATAATAATAACTCCGTAGTTCGCCATAATTCTACCTTCCGTTTTGGGCCTAGTTGGTGCTGCATGATCAAAAGTTCTTTCCTGCATGTTAGCGACAAGCTCCAGCCAGGATGTGATTTACAGCGTTCTACGGAGTAATCATGTGGTTATCTAAAGTCACGCGCAGAGGTACGGATGCATCGGATGTATGATGATGGGGACCAACAAGTACGCCCGCTGTGCTTCGTACAAGTGGTGCTACATGCCCCGCGCACGATACAACTTCACTGTTAGTTAGCTTGGGTTCTAAAAAATTCTTTCCTGCATGTTTGCGACTAGCTCCAGCTAGGATGTAATTCATAGCCTTCTACTCCGTAAATTATGCGGTTATATAAAGTCATGCGCAGAGGCACGGATTGCATCGGATGTATGATGATGGAGACCAACAAGTACGCCCGCTGTGCTTCGTACAAGTGGTGCCACATGCCCCGCGCACGATACGACTTCACAGTTAGTTAGCTTGGGATCTAACTACCATTTTATTCGTCATTGCAGATATCAGCTTTTTCTACTGGTACAGAGCGACAGAGAGTCGCGTGTTGCGGTAATTTCTTTTCCTAAAAATGGCAGCTGTGATGAATCCCCTTGAGGACGATAAGGCTCTAGGTACATTGTGGACCCTCTTTAATTGCTAGCGATTGGGCGCAGCCCGAGCGACCTTAGGTAACCTTCGAGAACCAGTGGGGTTGTAGCACGTGTAATGTTCCTCTTTGTAACTCGGACTGTTACTAGTACCTATATTATGGTACAACTTTGTATTGAAGAAGTTGTACCCCCTACAGCGATGAATTTGATTGGACCGAGCCCTGCCGCCTTTGTATCTGGAGCCTCATCGTCCCCAAGGGGATAGTTCACAGTATCATTCATTTTCATTTGCATCACAAGGTAGAAGACGGCTGTGGTTGGTCTGCAAGAGGAGCACCGGTGAAAGGTGTGGCGAGGACCGTGTGACGGGCAGTCGAAGGAGACGGAGACGGAGCACGGCTCGAGACTCTGAGCCTTCCAGGCACATAGGACCGCCAGCGTAGTGCATTGGCATAGAGAGCATCTTGGTCCACTAGACGGATGGTATTTGGTAGGTAGTTGACGACGTTGTCCAGGATGCATTCGAAATCGACAGGGCCAGGGCTTTGGGCCTTGTCCACACTTGTTGTTGAACCGTCCTCCACCTGGAGACAAGTTAAAGTTTCATTACGGAGACAAGACCTGTTGGCAGCCATTTTCAGGGAGCGTGGAAGGGAACTGTACGTGGCTTGCGAAGGCGCAGCAACGAATTCTTTGGCCAGTGATAGCATCTCGTCTGCGTCTGCGTCTGCGTCTGCGTCTGCGTCTGTAGGGCCTTGGTGCCCATGGGACAGCGACCAGAGATCATCACCCACAACTATATCGACCGTAGCCATAATCTCGCCTATGTGCTGCGCCCAGGCATAACCTAGGGGCAAGCGCCGGCGTGCGGCGCGCTCACGATAGCGGTCCATGGCGAACATGCCGGCGCTAGGAAAGACGACGTAGGGGCGCAAGACGGACGTCAGGATCGGGGGCGCGCGCTCGTGGACGAGGTCCTGCAGTTCGACGATAGCGGAGGCATAAAAGCCGAGACCGACAACACCCGCGCCTCCAGGCCCGGCTTGCTCTGTGAAGGAGCCCAGGCCAAAGGCAGATCCCTGCTTCACGAGGTCGAAGTTGAGGACGCACGTATGCGAGTAGAGCGTGGCCAACTGCGCGCGCTCCGGCGAGAAGGCCACCCCGTTGTAGGCAAGCAGAAGGAAGGCAAAGGGGGCGGCCAGCGCGCCTTCCAGGCGGAGGCCATAGCCGGCAGGGGTGCGCCAGCGGAGCAGCGAAGCGGCCCACGACTCCAAAGCGCCGCACGCATTGAGCTTTTCCAGGCTCTGAGCGAAGCAGCCTCGAACAACTGCTGGCAGGAAGATGTCGAGCCATCGCACATCGCCGCCCAGAGCCAACACTTCGCGCCGCGCCTGCGCCATCAGCGACATGACCGAGCGGCCGCCGTACTCCCAGGTCTCTGCGCAATTGGGATCAAAGACAACTTCATCCAGAGTGAAGAGCAAGCCGCCAAGGACGATTGCCGCCGCGACTCGGGGACCAGTCACGCCGGTGCTGCCCTCCCACCACATGGTCGAGTCACGTATCGAGTAGACAAGCTCCTCAGCTGAAACGGAGGTCGGCAGACTACATCCTTTCTGTGCCTGTGCCTGTGCCTGCGCCTTGGCAATAAGCTGGGGGAATCTTGTAAAGTAGGCTTCGTGTAGCCGCGCGTACGCCTCGGCACCGCTGCTTAAACACTCCCACACTAGCGCCTGCTCGGTGCCGGAGGCATCGCTGAGCTCAGCAGCCCAAGTAGACGACGCGCCCGCGGACGTCGGAGGCAGGACGCCGAAGCCGAGGGCGCCTTTGGGATAGCGTGATAGAGTCATAATACTTACAAAGTGCCCTCTCTTCACTTAGGTAGGTGGGCAAGGGATGATGACACAAATTGTATAGAGAATGAGAGACAACAACATTGTTTTTTTCTTATTTTCTTGTTCAATGTGGTTCGTTGCTCTTGTTCTTATAGACAGCTACTTTATTAACCAGCATCATGTAATAAGCTGTGGTCTGGTCTTGTCTGGTTTGATCATTTTTACCTATAGCACGGCATCGGCATCTACCGTAGGGGCAAGCAAATTTCCCACTGGATCTAGCTGGATCAGGAAGGGCTCCTGTCCACTCAGCTTTAGCGAGGAAGTACCTCTAACGCACATATTATCGCTAGAAGCCTTGTTCTTACACTAACTACATTATGTATTATACCTCCTTCTCTTTATAAACGCGAAATTATCTCTTTTAACGAAGCTCTTAATGTGCTACAGCAACAACATGCCGATAAGGGCTATATTGTCGTGTTAATCGCATAAAAAGAAACACTAGAGGTCCTTTTCGGTAGAGATAGCACCAGAAGTGACCTTGTTAGTTTTGGCTAGATCCAGTGGGAAATCTGCTTGCCCTCCACGTAGCAAGTACGACACATCACTTTTCTATGATTCTCTCTACCAAGTACCTAGCCAACGAGAATGCTCAGCGTGTCTCTTGTGCGTACTTTGATCCTAAATTATGCAGATGCTAAGTTTGCACCTGTTTCATACATCAGAACACAATATGATTAGTAAAAAACTGGATCAAAGCGTCAGATGAAACCATCACAAGAAGACGGCAAACAGCTTCTTTATCAGCCCCAGATGCACGCTTGGACGTGACAAACCAGTAATCCTACCCAAGGCCCAGATATAACCTTATCAGAGAAAGCGGAGCTTTGCCTGGGATTTGCGTCATAGATGCAGAGCTTAGGCAAGCAGGGAGAAGCGTAGCTTCCCGCTTTGCATCTTTAATAGGCTGGTGCAAAGGGGGGATCTTTTCTGCCTCTTTATTATTGGTTCAAATGTCTAATTCCTTCGGCTATTAGTTGACATATTATAATGTATTGCTCCTCTAATATTGTAGTATTGAGGAACCTTAAAAGTACAGAAACAAGGCGGTGAGACTCTGCTGTAGAGAAATAGAAAGGAGATATAATGTAATAATATAATATAAATTGTAGTTAAATAATAGTAGTAATAGTAGAGGAAGAAGAGGAAGAGAAAGAACAATAACAGCAATAATAATAAGAGAGTAGCTGTTATTATAGCTACTAAATTAACTTAGTTATATTGAGGCCTCTTATACACATTACGGACTAACCTATTAACCCGAAGCAATCCGACGCTTTCCCTGCGCCTATGATGCCGGAAAATTCGGCTGCCATACATATACTATTACTTCACAAAAGCCGGTGCTAAATTTCGCGCGTTTCGCGTTTCAGTACCTGAGACGTGCGACGTCGGCAGATAGTTTGTATCATGGTATCATTTAGCATTGTAATGATGTATCGCTACAGCCATGCTCCCGATTGGGTCAGACCTTGGTCACTCTCGCTACTGCACCTCATCATCTCTAAGGATATACAACAGGTTCGCAAATCTCCATTGGTACGTACGAACCAGTTGTTATCGCACGTGGGTAATGATACATAGATACATAGGGATCATGTACATTGAATTCATGTACAATGGATCCCTAGCTATGTGCGAGTATAATGGATCCTTATCTCCTTGATGCCGAGCTGGCTCCGTCTCTCTACAAGGTACTTCATCTAAGCACTAATTTACAGTATAATAGAAGTACTAGCAGCATTTGAATTACGAAGGGGCTCCATTGTAAGTCTTTCATGAGCTTTAAATCTCGGCAATAATGAAATTCAACGTCAAATTACAGCCTGCTGCGAGGCTTACAAGGCATGTGATAGTCAAATTCAAGGTGTGTTAGAATCACTGTTGCCAGTCCATTATCTTTTACGTGGCAAGTCAGCGTGAAATGTTTTTGACGGCTGCTAGTGTCGGCAGATCACCCCCATCATAAGCCCCGACCTAGCTTAAATCTACTCTTCCTATTAACTCTTTAGATTGAACTTGAAGGGTCCTCCTATGCAGATAACTCTCTCTCTCTCTCTCTCTCTCTCTCTCTCTCTATATATATATATATATAGAGCGCCCAACGGAACAGGGTACTAGTGCACTCCAAGCTGTAATGATGAATTGATTCGTCTACCTGGTCTCTGCAAGTAGAGGGAGCGGCAGTTATGCCTCCATTCACGAGAATGTCTTCGACATGGTAGTCTCATGCACGGAATCTCTATAGGCAGGGTTAGACTAGCTATTAGGCTAGGTATATGCAGCTTATCAGCGGGGAAGATCCTGGTGTAACTCATTAGACTTATCTGTTGCACGCAGTTATTCTATTTCTACTAATCTCTCCACTATAACTATATTTAAGATATTAGAAGCATCAAAAACGTAATGAAATGATAAGAAGGAGAATATGCTCAAAAACAGATCTCACTAGATGAGTTATACTACTCTAATTAGTTACATATCCTAGTACGCGCCGGAGAGAGAAAAGCATGAAATGACAAATAATAGAGAAAGTGAATGGAAGAAAGTAGCATTCGTCTTATAAAAGCAAATGGCTGAGACAATCATTGTACATATTGCTATGGTCTGCTATACGACAGCATTTGACTTGGATATTTTTCTGTTACGTGCCAGATCTAACGCGTGACCGGTGGGTGCGTCTCCGGAAAGTCAAATCCGACTATTTCATAAGGTCGCGTGGTATACGTGCAACGTTCGCGATCAAGGATATGTGTGTCACTGTGTGTGTTCTGGCTTGACGGATTCTTCCTCCCGATCGCTGGTTCTATCTATACCTGTTCCGCTACTGGGAGACGTTATGCCCGTGTCAATTCCTCATGTCAAGTACAGTTACCTCCCATGGCCAGCGCACTAAACATATTTCCATGACCCGAAAGATACCCCGCCATTACACTTTCATGATCCTGCTCTTCACCATACTTCAATCCAGAAGGTTGGATCGTGTCCTCAATCGACCATGCAACTCTCTCAGCTCCGAGCTTCGCACCGCCGATGTTAGGGGCAGCCGGTCCCAATTGCATGGCAGATAGTCTGCCAACACAATAGAGCGGGACATTATCCGCCCACATGAGGTCCTCATTGATGCAGGGAAATCCTCCTAAGCTTCTTATGGGGAACTTCTCTTGTATCTTTTGGAGGTAGGGTAGTGTTGAAACATTTGTTTGTACGCCAGTCGCAAAATAAAGGTAGTCAAACAAAGGCATGTGTAATGGAGGTTCTGTTTTCACGGCCCACATACCGCTACCTCCGCTGTCATCTTCGACGAAAATGGTATCCAGTAGAGATGTCCCTTCACAAAGTTCAAGCCTTTCCGATGCCATATGCTTCTTAAGCCTCTTGTAAAACAACGGCGTGAAGCTCCCACCGCCTCTAGCCAATTTGATCATCTCTAGTCTCTCCTCATCCGAGTCCGCGAGCCAGAAGCGAGCTTGTTCCGTGTTCTTATACTTGCCCATCCAAGCCAGATCAACGTCGAAGTGCTTGACTCGACATGGCCCGCGCATGATGTGCCAGACTTTCGTCACGCCTTTGCGGATCGCAAGATCAGTCAGCTGTGCAGAGGTCAGGCCGCCACCGACAATGAGGATATTCGTGACCTCGCCTGCTGCAATGCGACGCTGAACGACGGGATCGGGAAACGATCTTATGTCGAGACTGTGGCATGCCTGACGAAGATTCCGCAAGTTGTGCGGCATGGAGGGCATTCTTGGTATCTGCGGCTCGTTGGCCGGCCCAACGGCTAGCACCACTGCCTTCGAATAGAACTGCTTGGTGGAGGTCTTGACTGTAAAGATAGGTTCATCGTCAACAGAAACGTCGTTAACGATGCCGTAGTCAAGGTCTATAAGTATGTCCTTTCTAATCACGTCTCTTCCAAGCGAGTAGCGCACTGCGACGTGTTCGCAATGATCATAGAACAAAGACCGTGACGGAGTATAGTAGTCATTTCGCTCCCGGAGATTTATAGCTACGCGTGCATCTTGTCTGCTCAAATATTAGCTTTGCTCTAATGTCCAAGGAACCCTAGCTGATTTTAGAGCTCACTTGTTGCCTGTATATTTGCCGCCAACACTCTTTTTCTTTTCATGCTTACTGATTTCTTTGCCCACGCAGTTTCGTATCTCAACCAGCTCATCCTCCCGCCTTTCTGAGTAGGCATGCGCCAAGAGAGAATCACGATCGAGCGGATCAACGTGCCACAGCATTGGGCTTCTGAGATGGGAAATGTCGTACAGGCCGAATAACTCATTCCAGCGTGCCAGCCACTTGTCCCCAGTGCCATCGAGAACCATCATCTTATACTCCGGCCTCCTAATCTTAAGTGGCGGAACGGAAAGCTTACCGCTGCGCACATGCTTCAAGTTCACATTATTGCCATACTTGTTAATCCAGTGGAATCGACGATGTTCTTCATCCGTGAATAGAGCAGCTGGTGTATGCTCGCGAAGACGAGCGGCGGTCGCCAGGCCAGCAGGCCCTGCTCCGACAATAATGACATCGTAGATATCCGTGTCGGCCATGTTTATATAAGAAGGAAGTAAAATTGCGTGTAGAATAATCACGGAATCATACTTCTGCGTGCTGAATATTTGCAAAGTAGGTTATTTGCAGAGGTGAAGAAAGGCATAGTCCCAATGGCAAGTCTCAACCGCACACAGATCTGACTAATGCGCAGACAAATGCTATGTTCTCCATACACCGACATTATTCTCTTCCATTTTCCGACACATAGCGAGAACCTTTATGAGCTAGTCATGATTGCTTCCGACCTCTGATAGCTTTCTTCATGGAAGTGTCGTTTGCGAAGATCGGACACACCTTGATGGGTTCCGGGGCAGCCATCAAGGTTTCGCTGGTATAGCTGACATCACCACATTACATAACTTTGAAATAACTAGGTTTTAAATGACCAAAAACAATTATGGCTGCATGTGGTTAATTCCAGGTCTTTCATGATTAGGATCGTAGCGAGCTCGCTTGCAGTTTAAATCCGCTGCGTGTTACGGTATAAATCGTGGTGTAAGTGGAGCTACAAGCTATAATACGGAATATAGGTTGCAATGTTAAGTAAGTCATGTGGTGACTAGTTAGTTACTGCCTCACAGACCCCCCTTTGGAATTGCACAATAATCTACACATCTCACACACTTGCCACATGTCAATTAATAGGCTTACTACGGAATACTTATTCTTTATACTAATTTGGTAACATATAGCAGCAATTGCTACTTCGATTGCTGTAGCTACACACGCGCTTTTACTGCTACTACAAGCTATGAATTGGGTTATCCCACCCAGAGTTAGCACTGTTAACATCTGTTCCTTTTACTAGGCACTACAGATACCTCACTATCAACTAAGCCTATTGATCCAACTTGTACATCTGTTCGTTATCTATTTCTAGCCTTATTTATCTAAAGGCTGACCTGACCGTCAGGCAGACAGCAGCGCCAGAAGGAGCACGGAGCACAAATCGTGCCGGCGCATCGGTAGTTAGTTCCCTGCAGGATTAGGATTGCATGGACTCTATCGTGCGGTTCCGGCCGCACGTGCGTAGGATGCAGCCGCTGATTGGTTGCATCCACACATCGGCTCCCAACTTACAGTGGGTCCCCTTCAAACCCCTCTTTCAGCCTAACTGCAACACGATAACTAATGCGTTAGGCACCTACGGATCCAACGGGTATATAGGTGGCCTCCTGTAGCTAGATAGATAGTTCGAATCTATCACTCTTGGTTATACCAACATCTTCCTTACAAGCCCACTAGCCTACTATTATTTACTATTATTATTATTATTATTATTATTATTATAGCCTTTTATTTTCCTCCGGGGGCCGCCTACGGCGAGCTCCTTCCTACTTCCTACAGCTCCTGCCTACAGCAAAGCTTCTGCCTATATTTAAGGAAAGAGTATGTAGCAATTTGTATTTACACATGGCCGAACGAATTCAAGATGTAGACTAATTAGACTCCTAGGGACGCCCTTATTACTGTCAGTAACATAGAGTAGGAAAGCGGGAAGCTACGCTTCACCCTGCTTCTGCTTGCCTCCGCCCTGCTCAATTTTTCGCAGGCACGCCCTCCTGCATCGATTGATATTGCGCCGGCGAAGAGGAAGAGAATTCGCCCGCACCCAGACAGCGACGCGGAACCGGCCAGAAAGCAGGTCAAAAACTTCGAAATAATATCAATTAACCCCGTCTTTTAAATCCTCATAGGATAGCGCATTCGCTCCTGGAGCGCTAGCGTGGAGGTGGCGGTCCCGATAGTTGTTAACGAAGGGGCCTTTACCGCGCAGGAACAGTCCAGTACTGAGTCGCCTCAGGAGAGGGATCGAGTGCCGAGTTTTTTTTACAGGATTTAAGCAACGAGATCGCTAGATTAGTCCCAGCGGCAGTACGCTTAGATGTATAGAAAATGCTGCTCAACGCATGCAGCAAGGTCCGAGGTAAGGACCCCCCCGGATTACTGTAGAAACCCTCGAAAACGCAGTTAACAAGGCGATCAAGACCAACCTCAATAGCCCTCAAATAGGAGCGATTGCTCCTACCTGCCTACACCTATACATCTGAGAAAGCCGCCGCGCTGGAGAGCTAGCCCGCGGCGGCCTTCTCGGATGTGTGTGTATGTGTTAGGGTGCAAGAGCGCAGGCCGGAGCTAACGCCCGGCCCGGCACCGGCCCGGCACCGTCCTTTGTTGACTGCTTTTTCGACGTTTTCGACCGTGATTGGGGCTGAAGGGCTTAGGGCGGTGGCGCGCCCTGGCCCTCGCCTCAGTCGCGTTGCATGCTCCCAAGCAGCGCCTTCTATACATCCGGCAGCGCTACCGCCGGGACTACCCCAGCGATCTTTAAGTATAACTTCTGTAAGTAATTTAGCACTTAGTCCCTCTTCTAAGGCGACTTAGTATAAACTGCTCTTCTGCAGTAAAGGCTTCTTTGCCTGCTTAGGGGTAGCAGCAGCTCTAGGCGAGCTCCCTTTCCCCTTTGTCTACTACTATTAGGACTGCTGCCTCTGCGCTAGCACTCCAGGAGCGATACGCTTATCTTGGAGGGGCCTAAGGGGGGGTCAACTGATATTTTTTTGAAGTTTTTGTCTGTGTTAAGGCCGGTTCCGCGTCGCTGTTGGGTGCGGGTGAAATCTCTTCCTAACTATTATAGCAATCATAATTATTAGTTATTAAATTGCCATAGTTAACTAGTACCTCTTGTAACTAATCCACCGAGGAAAAAACTCTATAGCAGAGAGAGAAACCATAGTGCTTCCTTTATTGTGTTTAATTCGGGTCCTTAACGGTCCTGGTCTGTTCCCTGCTATAAAAAAATAGTTGCTCCGCCGCGCTAGAGAGCCAGCCTGCGGCGGCATTCTTAGATGTGTGTGTGTGTGTGTTGCATGCTTTAAGCAACGTTTTCTATACATCCGGGAGTGCTATCGCTGGGACTAATCTAGCGATCTTGTTGTGTACCATTTTATTTAGACGATGCTATATATTTCCCCGTTGATGGCTTTTGGGCGATGAGTCCACTCGCACATTGCTCAATTCAGACCCAGAATATGCTCAAGTAAAGTAAATGCCTAATTTTCACAAAATTCCGCCATCATTGCGCCCTTGATCTTTGAAACCACCTGATCCTGATGCACAGCCCAGTCTATACAAGTTCTGCGTCACATCTAAGTCGAAACATCCACCGTCTGCTCGTCAGATACATAAACACATAGCTTCATTCCTCATTCCTTACAGCAGTGCAAACCCAGCCTGCTCCAGCTCCTTGCCCGTCGGCAGCATCGGGCGTCCCTGCATGGGAAACGGCCAGAACAGAGGATTCTCCATGCTCTCCGCCGCCTTGCTCACTAGGCGTTCTCCTTCCCCCCCGACGATCGTGTTCCCTGTACCCCAATCGTATATAAAATCCCCAACGCCGACATTGGGTGCAAAGAAGTTCAGGCTACTTGTGTAGGGACGGACGATCTGATGATAATCCTCGGACGATAAGTTGTGCTCTTCAAATTCAACGTCAATGTTCCACTTTTTGGCAAGATATCGTAGGATGTTGAGTGCTTGTTCGGCAAAATGATGGCACGGTGCCATCTCCGTTAGATCAGCGATTCCTCTCTTCAACGCCTCTTTGATAGAAGGATCAATCTTGACTGCTGTCCTAATGTCGGACGTCGTTACTTTGCCCGGGCTCATCGTCTCAGCGGCGGAAGCACCAATGGCGAGATGCATGATGGAAGACGTGAGAACAAAATAAGGAACAAAGGACGGCGTTCGACGCAGTGTATACAGCTGAGCGTAAGAGGTAAGGAGTCCTTGGATGGCGTCGGCGGCCTGAGTGCAAACGTCCTTTGGTAGAATCTTGGACCCAGTGATTCGTAACTTGATGAGTGGACGAAAGAGGAGGAGGATGGCAAAGTGATAATACATGCTAAGAGGCATTAGAGAATCCGCGAGCTAGTCCATCTCAAGACTGGATATGAAAGTGCGCTTACTGGGCGAATAATACCGCAGGAGTAAAATTATGCCCCAGCCGCAGGACTTCTGGTATTCGATCATACCAGTTCAAGTACTGTGTGTATATCTTCAACAGCTCTCTGGCCGTCAGAGGCTTACCTGGAGAGTGCAGCATGTACAATGATTGGTGGACAAGCTCGCTTAGCTCACAGAAGCATTTGTACACGGACCGAACATTGGAAGGCTGCTCGCATGACCGTTGAAGAGGCGCCCCTAAGCACGCAAAGGCAACAGAGCAGAGAAACGTCAGTTAGTGCCACTTTCCTTTGAATCGGATCCATACGCTACGTAAGTGTTTTGACTTACCGTCGTCGGTGTAAGGAACCCATAAGGACGCCTCGATGTTTCCGATAATGCCAGGCTTCGGCGGCAAATGCGGGAAGCAAGAGCACTGGGGCAACGACCCCGTTGCCAGCGACCAAGCGTGATCCAGTGCAAAGGCACCCCAGAATGTAGCCGATTGCACTGCTAGCTCATCATCATCCAGCCCTTCTTGAAGTTGGTGCAGGCCCATCTCCACTGCCAATCGAATGCTCTGTCCAGCATAATACCAGCTTTCAGAATCTCGACCACAGCTCGCCTCTCGAATTGACATTATCCCTAGAGCCTGAATGGTAGTCAAATTATGGTGATCAGTCTCCTGATTGTACAGTCGCTGTGACTCTTTGAAGAAATGGTCGCCTGACGTATACGGATCATTTGGGTTCGCCCTTGTCATGGGCTGCGTCGAAAATCGACAACCTAGAGCGAGCAAGGCATTGACCAGAATCGATGAACAGTAGCGGTGACGGCCGTTGCGGAAGTCTTGCAAGAAATGTTCCTTGCTTAGCGATGCGAAGGTAGGGTACTCCCAGCAGAAGTACAGCGCCAAGAGATGCTGCACTAGATTGATGTCGCCCGTTATATCAGTCCACGTCCGAGGCGGGGTTTTCATTTCTGGCTCGTCCTTGTGCGTCAATATTTGCTCGAGCCCACGATACTTTCGAGCGCCGTTTTCGGATGTTTGGTCCATTGACATATTCTCGGCCCAGGAAGCCACTCTCGACTGGTGAGGAACAGACATGTCTGCTGTCCAATTCATAATATCAGGATACGAGTTGCTCCTAGCCGAGCCGGTTTGGCTCATGTTCCAAGGACTGTTTTGCCGGACTTCGTTCCGCAGACCAGGCTGCTGGGCTGCGACGGTATCTAAGCCGAGACCCATCTGCTGCAGGCGCGAGCCGCCAGCTCGGAAGTCGGTCATTGTATCTGTCACAGTCTCAGCATGCGAAACAGAGTCGTTAGACAAAGGAATTTGGACGATAGAGACATGCCTGTTCCGGGCGGCAAATTGACGCCGAGCCATTCTGATATGTTTTCTACGGACTGGCCGTCACGTAGCCGTCTTAGCACTTCTTCCCAAAGGTCAGGCTGAATGAGTGCGGCAAAGACTTGATCGCTGGATCGTTGTCGTGAGCGAAGATTTTCAATCTCCGTACGAAGGTTTTCCTTTGACTGACGAACAGGAACCTCGTATACGCATTCAATATCTCGTTGCGACTTGCATCGTCCACAAGGCTTCTGACCATCGCACTATGAACAAAGAAGGCAGCTTGTCAGCAGGGCAATCCATTCCCGTCCCAGGACCAACTTTGTGCCGCAAAGGCGAGTTCCATTGGAGCCGGCGACTGAACATACCTTTGCGCGCTTCTTTCGGCACTCAGTGCATGCATTGGGGGTTACAGCTCCCAGTCCCCTTCTGCGCTTTGAATTTTGCGGTTGGCTAGTCTGCGGTTTCGAGGGTGTGGAGGACGATGTTGCGGGCGTCGATTGATTTTGCTGGTTAGAAGACTGTGTGCTGCTTCCTTGAGGAGTGTTACCCGTACTGGGCTGACTCGGGCCGGAGGGGGTCTGGCTGCTGCTGTCCCTATCCATTGCTCGGCATGCGCTCCAAAATCTGGGCTTCTTCCTGACCCGAAGCTGTGGGCAAGCTTGCTGGCAAACTTGGCGCAGGGGTATTAGAAGCAGGCTAGCCAGCAAGGCAGATGTGAATGCACGGGCGTGCAAGCCCTTCAGTGAAAAAATTGACGAGAAGTCGTTTCGGGGAAGAAGAATGCGCCACAGCTAATACACCGAAATTTTTATTGCCGTTCAGTGATCTGGATGATCCAAGCGTGTAAGTTGGCGGCAAATTGTTCGCGACAAGTAATACATAGTGCGGGGGGGGGAGGAACGTGTGGGACGAAAGCAAAGGCTCGAGACGATTCAGAAACGCGAGGAGTGTCAAGAACACTGATTAGCCGTATCTCGAAGGAGGCAGCAGTGAATTCATAAAGGCCGCTGCGGAAAGGTTTGGATTGAGGGGTGGCGTGGATGCTTTGGTCGGGTGGCTGTGGTTGCGTGGGTTCTGAAGCACGAGCATATCAGGCGCAGCCGCGCAAGGTGGGAGTAGTTGGTGGGAGTAGTTGGTGGTTGTGGTGGTGGTGGTGGTGGTGGTGAAGCGATGTCGAGGCGTGTGGTGTTGAGAGAGCTGGTGTGCGTCGAGCACCTGAGGTTTTCAGGTACCCAGGTACAGGTAGTTTAGGTACCTAGGTAGGTAGGTAGGTGGGCCAAGTACCTGGTTGCCTGGTATCGAGGTAGGTATCTGGAGAAGCCAGGCACTTGAAGCAGTTCTCATGTGCTGTCTGGCATGTACCACGCGAGAAAGTTGGATTCATACATGCGCCGTGGGACAAGGTCGATAGCGGGCGAATGTCGTAAAGCAGCGAGGCAAGGGGGAGAAAGTCGAGAACATGGAAGAATTCGCATGTCCGATCGGTGGGTAACAGTCGGTTTGATGGGGAGATGCGAAATGTGATACCGTCAAGGATGAAGCGCCGAGTCTGCCAATCTGCGTTTGGCTGGAAGCGCTGGGGGCATATACAAGCGTGGGTCGTCGTTATAATACATAGAACTATTTATTATATCACAGCGGCGGTTCGCGCCTTTGCCATTTGCGGTTTGGTCTGGGCCTGTGCTTTCCAACCTTTCTTTGTCTTTCCTTTCATCAACTTCCCTATGCCCACGGGTTTCGACAAATCTTTCTTGTCGTAGATTCATTTCCCTATGGTTTGATTTCAACAGCTGGGACATCCATGCTCTTTCGCCTCTTCTTCTTCTTCTTCTTCTTCTTCTTCTTCTTCTCTCTCTCTCTCTCTTCTTCTTCTTCTTCTTCTTCTTCTTCTTCTT